>OZJO01029194.1:45144-81584 GCA_900406225.1 Acrobeloides nanus | reverse complement strand
GCCCAGTCATAGGTGAACAAGGAGGGGGTACTGGATCCTCAAATACGACTTGATTGGGACTATACTTGAACATTTTTCACCAAAAATACGAATTGGTTACTCATTTTTCTAAAGAAATTTTTCTCGATGCGACGAATTGAGGGGGGGGGTACAGTACCCTGCAGCAGGACATATGTTAACCAATTGTTTCAACCGATTTGTTTCAATGGACATATGTTAACCGATTTATTTAAATGGATATCTTGTCGAAAATAAAAGATTTTTCAATAATTTTTATCGCATAAAATATTTGGGATCCCAAGGTATTTTTACAAAAAAACTATTTAAAAAGTTTTTGAACTCGCGGAGATATGATATTTTGAAAATTATGCCTTATTAGGCAAAAATCGAAAAAAGGTACAATTTTCAAAATATCATATCCCCGCGAGTTCAAAGGCTTTTTAAATAATTCTTTTTGTAAAAAATACCTTGGGATCCCAAATATTTTATGTGATAAAAATTATTGAAAGATCTTTGATTTTTGACAAGATATCCATTTAAATAAATCGGTTAACACATGTCCATATAAACAAATCGGTTAACACATATCCATTGAAACAAGTCCATGAAACAAATCGGTTGAAACAAGTTCGTTGAAATAAACCGGTTGAAACAATTGGTTAACATATGTCCTGCTGCCCAGTACCCCCCTTTGTTCACCTAAACCCAGTGTTTGCATGACGTCATTCTAAGAATAAATTTTTAATTTTAAGATGAATAAGACATAAAAATAAATTCATAAATTTTAAAATCCTAAACATTAAACGCGCTATGTGTGTCTGTCTGTTTGTGCTATCTCTGTCATCTTAAGTCCAATTCCGTCACGGCCTATACCAATTGATAGGACTCGGTGAGAGAAGAAAAATGACACCAAGATCATGGGGCACCCTTCAAGAATAATTTTTATGCTCCATATCAAGTTTAACGGAAAGCTTATCATTGTAATTTAATGTTAACGAATAATTATCCGTCATGGCCGAGTGGCGAAAACGCTCGGCTCTTAAAATGTTCTTCAAGTTCGATTCCCATCTGCGCTCAAAACTTTTTTGCTTTTGCCCCACCCAAAAATTATAAATTTATGCAAAATAAAAAACTGGGTTAAAATTTTTTTAATCTTTAAAAATTAAAAATCGATTAAAAGTTTTAAATCCATAAAAATTAAAAAATCGTTAAAAAATGACATTTTATCAAATATCGAAAAATTCCTCAAAAAAGAAAAATTCATAAAAAATTGAAAATTCATCAAAATTGAAAAATTCGTCAAAGATTGAAAAAAAATCGAAAAAGTTCGTTAAAAATTGAAAATTTTTTCAAATTTTAACGAACTTTTTTCGTTAAAGGAAGAATTCAGAACCGCTCGGAAGAACTCGTTAGCACTCGAAGGCACTCGGAAGCAATAGAATCAGGGCGACCCTCATGTGGTGACGAACCAAATAATTCACTAAATTTTGATAATATAAACAGTTGGGACATGTTCTTTACAGTTTAATAAAATCTACGAGCTCCTTTTATTCAAAGAAGTAGAAGAAGGTGGGCTTTGACCTGTTCATTTCGACGATTCTTGAAGACACTTCTGGCGAATGGGATGGCTTGTGTTGTGGCTTTGCTCCGCATGTAGTATTGACTTGTGCAAGCTTCATGATTTTCGACGTGTCTGCTGTGCTCTTTACGTTGACTGGATATGCGTTGCGTATATGGGTAAGTATTTTGTTGGGACTAGAGTTGAAAAGAAAGGTAGCATATTTTTAGTTAATTAGGGTGCGTGCTTGCAGTCGTGAAGCGCATTTCACGACGATTTCTGGACGCTAGAAATCTGGAAATTGTGAAAATGCACTATTCCCGGACGGTTAGCGTTCGGAAATTTTCGTGAAATGTGTTTCACGACTGCTAGCACACATCCTTAATATAGCGTTATGGCCAGGGACGTAACCAAGCAACATATAGCCCCGAGGTAGCCCCAAGGAATTTAGCAAACTATCGCAAATTGTTAGAAACAAAATTCAAAATCTATCGCAAATGTTTCAAAAACTATCACAAATATTTTTTTGTTTTTAACTCTTTAAAAAATTTTTATTAACGTTTAAAAATTTTAACAACAAAAAATTAGATGGCGACCTTTTTTTTGGTCGACAACATATAGCCCCGAGGTAGCTTGTTCCCCCTCCTTGTTCATGTATGCCCCTTACCTTACTTAATCCATCACGCATAAAAAATTTTATATGGGTGTTTAGCTCAATCAAAATCGAGGAATAGCTCAATCTTTGATTGTTTCAATTGTTAGAAACAACGATGAAAAACTTGATCATGATGAAATTCGAATTTTTGCTAATCAATACAACAAAGTATGAATTTTTTATATCTCTTGTACTTGTTAAGTAAGAATTTTGTATTTTAGGTATCGAAAAAAGAAATTAGAACCGTTTTTAAAATCTTGGATGAAAACCGTGATGGACTTATAGAACTAAAAGAACTTCAAAAACTACCATTAAAAGTGATAACTTTAGCCGGAATTCGTGCTATGCCAAAAGTTTAATGAAAAAATATTTATTTTTAAGTAATAAAATCTTTACTCTTTTAATTTTTAGATGACCTAATTTTACGGGCGGCACTCCCGAATAGTTTAAGATTTATACACTCGAATATAAATAATATAACAAAATGCTAGAGACTGGAAACCGAGGCCTCGGTTTTTTGAGAGTTCCCATGTTTGATCCCCTAAATGATTTTTCTTGGGAAAATGATGTCCTACAAAGTTGTTCTCCATAAAATTTCGGCATAGACTCTAATGGAACGAAGAGAATGGAACGACACAAATGAAATGATACGAATGAAACGATCGAATAAAATGACTTAATGGAATGAAACCAATAAAAAATCGTTTCATTCGTATCGTTTCAAATCTTTCGTTTCATTTGAGTCTATGTCAAAATTTCGGGTTGAAATGAGCCCTCGCTATCTATTTTAATTTGTAGTTAAAAATCCTGGATCGAGATCCTCTGTTTTTCCGGTCTCTACAAAATACTACTCAAAATTCATCTTCAGCTCTTCTAAAATGCCCTTGATTCACACCTTCGGCAGCTTCTTTTTTAGCCTTTTCAATATCTTTCACCTTTTGTTTAGCTCTTTTACTCGCAGCTATTTCTTCATATTCTGCCAATTTTTCATAAATTTCTTCAATTTTTGACGGAGTTAACGGCTCGGGAGGTTCCTCTTCCATTTCTGCAATTTCTTTGACTTCTTTAAACGTTTCAAATTCATCGATGTCATCTTTATCAGCTTTGTTATAAATATCTTCGGCTTTATTTTTGTGATTTAGCAAGACAAGTTTGAGATCATCAAGGATATTTGGGCGGTACTCAAAGTTTGGGTCGATATTGACATATGACCATTCGTTAGCTAGATTTATTTTCGGCCAAGAGAAAGTTGAGGTTGATGGATTTCTAAAATTGGTAAGAGCTACAAATGATTTAAAGGACCACTGAACTTTTAAACGGACCTCGAGAATTTATTTTTAAAAGGAAGAGATATTTTTACTGATCATTTTTACTAAAGTAAAGGAGCGGTTTCGCACTGTAGACATGTAATCAGGATCTAGTTTCGGGAGGGGTCAATTGACTCTCTGACCTCCTCCCCCATTATGTTCCTCCATTTTATTGCAAAAAATTTTTTTCTCCAATCTAGTGCAAAATTTTACCCGTTATATACAAAATTTGAAATAGTATCCACAATAGCCTTTTGTAACTTTAAATCGTTGTCATTGAATTTGAACTTGCCAAAAGTATAAACACCAAATAAATAGGCTAATTCTGTTGCATGAATTAGGCCTAAAATTTGAATAATAAAGTTATTGCACAAAAGTTTATAATCTAGTATGCATATTAGAAAAGGCTGCTCGCATGGTCATTTGGCTAGGAATCGTTATGTGCAGTACCGGTACTGCGGTGTCGGTACCGTCTCTGTTACGGAAACTGGCTTTAAAACTTACCTGGATAAGGAATTTCTTGTCCTATTGTGATATTTGTATTGTTAAGATAAAAGAAATAAACCGGCCAATTGTTATTAGCCATATGTATAACATCAAGAAGATACATGGCTTTGGCGGACATTGTTTCATGAAAACCCTAAAATTATTATTTTATAATTAGAGTTTATCTTGGACACGCATGAACCAGCGGCATAGGGAGAAGGGTGGACTAGAAGAGGGTGCCACCCAAAATCATAAGGGGGTACCAAGATAGCTGTAGGCACGGCGCAGGAAAATTCGTGCAGGCAAGGGTCAAAATAAAAGTTCGCCTAATAGAACCCCATGTAAACGTGAAAATTCTCTTAAAAATCGAGTTTAAATCGAATTCCTTCGAGCGAGCACTTTTTGGATAGCCCGGAGGATAGGGAATATGCTATATAAAGAATTATTGAAAAATATTTTATTTTCATCGAAATATGGCCTTTTGAATTTTTTTTAAATTTAAAAAATTTGAAGCCTTACATTCAAAAATGCACCAAAAATCCAAATTAAGTCGATTTTGTTCGAGCGACCACTTTTTGGATAGCTAAGCGTATAAGGAACATTATGTAAAAGAAATTATTGACAATGACTTCGATTTCACGGAGATATGATTTTTTGAAAAAAATGTCATTTTTTCAACTTTTTCAAATTCAAAGGGCCATAACTCAGCGAAAATAAAATATTTTTCAATAATTTCTTTTATAGAACATTCCTTTCTACAGTAGCTATCCAAAAAGTAGTCGCTCGAAGAAATCCGATTTAAACTCGATTTTTAAAAGAGCAATCATTAACACCTTCTAATAGAGCCCCATGGGGTTCTATTAGAAGTTTTACGGTATATGTTTCAATGCCATATAAATCCTCCATGGCATATCTTCAAAGTCTTCTAATGACATAAATGATTCCTGAGAAAGTAAGGCAAAAAATGAATTTAATGCATTAAATATATGCCAATGAAAATGATGCTCCAATAATTCATCTTTGTAAAAATCAAAATCGTTTCTCTTAAAATGACCAAACCCTTCCATGGGTATAAAAGCAGAATCTGGTAAGTCCAGTGGGTTTATTATAAAATCAAAGACATACGAGGGATCGGTTGCAACAAATTCCAAAAATGAATTTTTTAAATGATTTTTTGGTTGAAAATCTTACTCTGAATATAACTATCCATGTTTGATAGCCCTATTAAATTTGGTCTTTTCTTATTCTCATCAAGCTCTTCTATACCATGGAAAAAATCTTGATTAATAATAGGTCCATAAAATATGGGCTGTTCAAGTTTTGGTGGTGTATTTTTGGCCTAAAATCAACTTTAGTATGCACGGCGCACTCAATTCCGAAAAGGTGTTGGCAAGGGTCAAAATTTTTTAAGATATCGTCAATCGATTCAGCTCCCCGAGCGCTTCAAAACGAGTACCATATCACGGGGTTTTAGTTGTTTTCCCCATGGCCGAGTGGCTAACGTGCTCAGTATTAACTCATAGTGCATAAAATTTTAACCCTTGCTAACACCTATGTGCGCCGTATATGGCTTTAAAAATGTTTACAATTAACTCAAAAGCCTCATGAAAATCTTTTGTCGATTTCCTTTTCAAACAAGCCTTTATTTCTTTAATATCATTCATCAAACACCCAACATATGTTGCAATTTTTCTACTATGCGTCCTAGTCAGATTTTCATTTGTCCATTCAAATACTGGCACTGGATTCGAAGTTTGGATGGCCTGAGCAAATAAATCTGAAAATCTCTCAATAGAAATTAACAGATTTTTTATAAGAAACCTGTTGTTTCTGGAGAAATCATTAATGCTTGAACACTAGAAGCACCAGCACCCCTTCCCCATAAAGTTATTTTGTTAGGATTTCCGCCAAAATGTTTAATGTTCTTGTGAAGGAATAATAAAGCTTCTCGTTGATCCCAAAAGCCAAGATTCCCGGGTAGGATGGTATCGTCCAGCGATAGGAATCCTACAATTTGGCAAATTTTGAAGTTATACAAAACTGAAAAGTATGCAAAAATTTTTTGGCCACCTTCGGAATCACGAAGTTCACTAATTTATCGATTGCTTAGGAAATATGCACAATCGATTCCCCGTATAAAATTATCTCTAGATAGATGCTTCAGGGTGAAAATAGAAATTTTTTCGATTTTCGCGTCAATACACTGAATCCATTTCCTGAATCAGGATCAAGGAAGCATTTTCATGTTTCGGGAATGCGCGCAATCGATTCCCCGCATAAAATTACCTCTATATGGGTCATTTTTATTTTAAAAAATTTTCCAGTCCCAAAAACTTTTTCGAGTCCCAAAAATCACAAAAATGCACTTTTTGTTGACTCGCCCTGTAACTAATTTTCAAAAATTTCTTCACAAACCTCTTGCTGAAAAAAATTCAGCAAGGGGTTTAACTTTTTTTAAATTCGTTACTTTGGTGATCTAAATTGAGACTGTTTAGTTATGCAAATTTCATTATCTGAGACCACCGCCCAATGGTGATTTATTTAATTTTTTTCTCGTACTTACCAAAAGACGCCAATCGATACTGTATCGTAACTACAACAATTCCTTTTGAAACAAAATTTTCTGCCAACATCTTGTAGCCATATTTTGCAGCTCCCCCAGAAGCAAATCTCCCTCCATGTATCCAAACAAGCACTGGGCGATCTTCTGGATCTTTGCTCTAAATTAAAAATATTGGGAGCTACTTTGCTCTTATACCCCATTGGACGTGGTCTAAAATCGAAAAATTTTATTTTTCGAAATGTTCTCAAGAATGACCCTATTAGAAGTAATTTTATGCGGACGATGTTATTTTGGCGTGGCGACAGTTGAGGACTAGCACTTGAGGATGAGACATTTGAGGATGGCTATTTGAGGATGGACATTTGAGAATGGGACATTTGAGGAACAAAAGTGGGATATGTTTTTTTAAGCCCTAAATGCACTCATCCTCAAATGTTCCGCCCTTAAATGTCCCGTTCACAAATGGCCGTCCTCAAATGTCCCCGTCCTCAAATATCCGTCCTCAAGTGCCTGTCCTCAACTGTCGCCACGCCGTTATTTTTGCGTAAAAACGCTTCCATTTTTTAGAAAATCACCTTCTTGCATATTAGTTTTTTTGAAATATGTACTTTCTTTGTCTTCAATTCGATTTTCTAAAAAATGGAAGCTTTTTTACGCAAAAATAACATTGCCAACGTGTTTCTCACATAAAATTACCCCTAATAGGGTCATTTTTTAGAAGATTTCGAAAAATAAAATTTTTCGATTTTAGAATACGTTCACCCTCTTATACCCCCACTCAATGGGGTATACGTAGGTTGATAAGATCACCAGCTTGTAATGTTGAAATCTGGCAACCCTAGGTATAAGAGTGGAGCCGAAGTAACTCCACACATTGTTATATAAATTTTTTTTTGCCTACTTTTTCACTTGGTGCAAAAATATTCAAGTATAGACAATCCTCACTATAACCAAGCTCAATTTCATGATGAACATATGGCACACAATTTTTCTTGAATTCTTTAGTCTGGAGTGTTTCTGACCTTGGTTGTGGTGGTTGAGGTTTCTAAAAACGGTGAAAATGTACAGTGTGCCCCCAAAAAAGGGCATTTTTGGGATTTTTGTGCGATTTTTTCAAAAATGTTCAAGTTTTTAATTTACACTAAAATAACACTATTGGGGCTTTTTTATGCTAGGAATCGATTATGGGCATTGCCGGACCTTCAAAACGCTTCCCTGGCCCTGATTCAGGGGTGTATTNTAATTTACACTAAAATAACACTATTGGGGCTTTTTTTATGCTAGGAATCGATTATGGGCATTGCCGGACCTTCAAAACGCTTCCCTGGCCCTGATTCAGGGGTGTATTGAAGCGAAAATAGGCTAATTCACGGTCAGAGAAGCGTTTTCAAAGTCCTGTAATGCGCACGATTTCTTGCATAGAAAAACCAGGCGGTTTTCTATGCGAGAAATCGATAAAGGTTTTTAGAGTGAAAATTAAAAAACTTGAAAATTTTTGAAAAAATCGCGCAAAAATCCCAAAAGTGCCCTTTTTGGGGGGTATCCTGTAAAAGGGTGAAAATTCTTACTTCGAATCTCAACTCGTCGATTGGTGGGCTAGCAAATGGAATACCCAAGAAAATATTAGCCTCATTTCCATTTGTAAGAAATAGTGAAAATCCTTCGATTTTTCCATATTCTGTGGCTATAATTGGAGATGAAATAACAACATTAAATAATAGTAGCACCAAAAAAATTGAAAGAAGGCGATTCATAAGGCTAAATTCTATTTTTGAAATCTTGAAGTTTTTCTATGTCAAAAGATGAAGCTATAGCTCGCTGAATTCCTGAGATCATGACGAACAACTTTGTAGAACATCACTTTTTACGAAAAAATCTAAAATTCTGGCATTTTTCTTCTTCGAGTTACGTGACTAGTACAGTAGCTCCCAAAAGAGATTTTCATAAAAAGCGATGTTCTACAAAGTTATTCGGTTTGATTTATAAAATCAACGAGCAAGATCGATTCCTCCCTGTTCAATATGAAAATTCTGCAGCTTTGCCACTTAACAATGAAGATTTGTTTTCTAGCCTTTTTTGCAAATTCATTCTCCGTTGATGGAATCTGCAAACGCTTATTATTTTTCGAACGACCTAATACCTTTATTAGTAGCTTTTCTGCTCATTTGCTAGACAAAAAAAAGATATTTTGGTTTTGAATTTGAACTTGTAAAGAATTCTTTTCAGTAAATAATTATGTATAAGAAACGGGAGACCGAGCTCCAAGAGATCGGAGGGGAGGAGATCCCCCTGAGCTCGTATAGCTCAGAGGAGTCTCCAAGAGCTCGGAGAGAAGTTTTATGCGCGCGTAAATTTAACGCGATTATAAAATAACTTCTTCCTCTGAGCGCATTAGTACTCGGAAGGTCTTCTCCCCTTCAAGAGCTCGAAGGGGTAAAACCGTCATGCTGTTGAAATACATCGGTCAGATTGAAATTGTTGCCGAAAAAATTACCTAGGATAATTCCAGACAGTTTAGAAAAATCAAAAATTCTACGTAAAATCGGGTTTTTGAACTTCGAATAAGGTTTTGAAGTTTTTAGAAACCGAATTTTGACTCGAAACAACTTTTAAAAATTTTTTCATGCGTCAATCTCACTAAATAAATTCAATTTGGAGCGTAGTCGAACCGTTTAACACTATGTCCTTTCAAGTTCAAGTGTTCAAGAAAACGTCTTATAAGTATTGGGTTGTTCGATAAAGAACGAGAGTTTGCAAGTTCAATCGAATATTTCTAAAAATGATCTTCATGGAGGTTTTTCTATGCGAGAAATTGATTGCGCGTATTGTCGAACCGTACTTCCCTGATCCTGATTCAGGGACGAATTTTGTGTATCAAAATGAAAAATTCGAATTTTCCAGAAAAATATATAAATTATTCCTTACTCTTATTTTTCTTTTTGTATTCAAATTTTTAATTTTGCTTCTTTCAATATTCTAAATTTCATGTTAAGATTCTTATAATTGTTAACATGGTTGTCGTTCTAGACGAAAACACGAAAAAAGTTCATTTACGTCATTGTCTTTGTTTCCTTTGAGGTTAAGGATGTCACAATGTGTTCAAAACGAGAAAAAGTCTGACTCAGTCAAGAAAAATGTTGCAAACTATCTATATGAGGGTTTTTCAATACGAAGAATCGATTGCACGCATTCCCAAAGTCTGAAAATACTTTCCTGATTTTTCGAATTTTTGACCCAAAACCAAAGGGGGACCAAGGATCGAAAACTGAAAATTTCAAAAATACGCATTTTTGATTGGGACTTGTTGGATCGTGCTCCCCATGCTCAAAAATGGTGGAAAAAGTGCAAAGAAAATTATTCCAACCCTCAAAAGCTTCGCATTTTCGAAAGGGGGTCTAGCCGGATGATCCACTGTTTTTTAAAACTTTGAAAATCGAGATTGCAATGGTTTCAATTAAATACACCGTGTATTTGTCGGCCAAGCTCTTAGCTCTCATTTAAAAAAAAGAATGATCGAAAAAGCCTTCAAAATAGCCAAGATTTCTTCAAAAAACCTCTTTTGTATTATATATTTAATTTTAAAGTGTTATAAAAAAAAGTAAGCTTTTTCCATAATTCTTTTTGCATTGTGTTGAGTAAGCGTTGGAAAAAAAGTTACGAGAAGAATTTTGAAAAAAAGGTTTAACTACACTTTTTATGACGATTTTATTGATCTACAATCAACAAATCAATAAAACTGGCATAAAAAAGTGTAGTTAAACTTTTTTTCAAAATTTTTCTCGTAACCTTTTTTCCAACTCTTTCTCAACAAAATGCAAAAAGAATTATGGAAAAAACTTAAAATGTAAATTTTTAATAAATTTTGAAGTTTGAAGTCAGATTTTTTCCACACCATGAATACATGTGAATGCTAAAGAAGCCATCAAACGTTCTTAAAAAGCTGTATAGGAAATCTAGCTACTCTTGGGCTCATTACAAAGTTTGGTTTTCGCGCTTTCGTGATGGACATTTTGATCTTTAAGACAGAAAAACTCCTAGAAAGATGGTTTTTTCTTGAAAAATTCAACTCTTTAAAGTTTTCGCATCGATACACAAAATTCGTCCCTGAATCAGGATCAGAGAATCATTTTCACGATTTGGTAATACGCGTAATCGATTTCTCGCATAGAAAACTCCTAGAAAGATGGTTTTTCTTGAAAAATCGACTTTTAAAGTTTTCGCTTCAATATACACCCCCTTCCCTGAATCAGAGTCAAGGTCACGTTTTTTCAATGTGCTTTTTCATGGCTTTTTTCGATCATCAAAAAGATCTAAAAATTAAACAAGATGTACAAAAAACTTGAAAGAACTTGTTATAATGTCTAGACAAAAATGACATTATCATCATCGGCAAAATTGAAGTCATGTGCTCCAAACGGTAATCGGAAGAAAGTCGAAAAAATAGCCAATTTTTTTTACTTTCTTCCGATAACCACCGAATTGACGAAAAATTCGGACTTTCTTCCGAATTTTTGCCAGTTCGATGGCTTAGAGGAGGACGAATGCTCCGTTGTGGACAATTTTTTGAATTTTACTTTTGGGAAATCAAGACGTTATTTATATTGAAAATTTTTTAAAAAGGATTTATTTTTCCAATTTTTATCAATAAAATGATTTTTTCACCAAAATCGTCAAAAATGACTACTTTTTGCTCAAAAATGCGATTTTTGGCCAAAGAAAATGTGTCTGTTTTTCCGTATGGCTGTTTTCTCATATTTTCATTGGAGTTATCTTGAATTCTTTGATGTCATCTGATTTTTGGCTTAACTCTAGTTTAGCCTAGTTAAATTTTATTAAATTTTTATTTATTGGTTCGACTAATGTGCTATTATTCATTTCAACAGATCTTTCTGCTTATCGAAGTGCTTGTGAGTCTAATTTTCGGGTGACTTTTCCATTTACGGAGATACAGAATGATCATTTTGATCTGCAACATCAATGTTTTTAGTCGTTCTTTCGAACCCACGACCTTTCATGCCAAAATCTGGCGTTTTATCCACTAAGCCATCGAGCCAAATGAATAGGCTATAAATGTGACACCCCTTTAAATTTCTGTTCGCAACTTTTTATGACTTTTAACCAGGGTTGCACAATGGAAATGTTTCCAGTTTCCGTTTCCTGGACATTTGGAAATATTTCCGGAAACGGTAAAAGAAACGATTGAAAATCAATAAAATCGTGTTTATTGAAACGATTGCGTGTGAAGTTGGCGATTTTTGAAATTTTGGAAAACAAATTGCTTCGCCAACTCCACACGCCAATCGTTTCAATAAACAATATTGTATTGATTCATTGCCTGATTTTCAATCATTTCCGGAAATTTGTGCAACTCTGCTTTTGACCACCATGTAAAAAATAGTTTTTATATACTGAATTTGACTATAACAAAATATAAAGAGCTAAATTACAATAATTTTGAAATTCCGACCCCAAAATTTCGATTTTGACCTTTCCAATTTCGATGCATCACTATTGCTCACCCCTAGATCATACTAGACTCCTAAATTATTACTTGGAAAATGTGCAAAACGTGGAGGCTTTTTAAAATCGAATCATGCTATCATTTTCCATCTTATCAACGGCATAAATAAACAGGCTTATCGAGCACAAAAGCACTGAAAAGCAGCTTAATGGACAAAACTACGAGCAAACAGAGTTCACAAATGATTTATCTGTTCAAACTATACACTCGCTTAATTTAATGGATCACTTTAATTTTGCAATTTTTTTGTTAAATTTTATTCTTCATGGGCCCATACATATACAAGCCCCCCAAATCCCACTCACCTGAATATCGGGGGAGGGTCGCATAGTGGCATAGTGAGAAGGGTCGGCAAGAGGGCACTTCTTAAAAAGGCTGTTTTTCCAAAAAAATCATAAGGGGACCCTTATGCTTAGGGATTTTTTTAAATTTTGGCCCACTAGAGGGTCATCTGTCCACCTTGCCTATTTACTGGGTCGCCCGTTTTCTCTAGGCCAAAATATGCCCCTTATTGTCTCTAAAGAATTCTCTGTAGCATTAAAATTTGATACTAGAATTTTATTAACAGTTATGCATACGGCCCTTGACTTTTTCTTGTGCATGAAAGGTTACAGACAGGGTTGCACAATGGAAATGTTTCCAATTTTCGTTTCCTGGAAATTTTGAAATTTGTCCGGAAACGATTAAATCAGGCAACAAATTTTATGCTTCTCGACCAATAAAATTTTATGCTTCATAACTAATCGTTTCAATAAACATAATTTTATTGAAAATCAGGCAAAGTTAGAGTTGCCTGATTCTGAATCATCAGTGAACTCTAACTTAGCCTGATTTTCAATAAAATCATGATTATTGAAACGATTGATCATGAAGCATAAAATTGTATTGGTCAGGAAGCATAAAATTTGTTCAATGCTGACTGATTCAATCGTTTCCATTACCGTTTCCGGAAATTTGTGCACCCCTGGTTACACCTGTTTTCGTTTACATAAATTTTTGGTTTACGTTTTTCTTACGCAAAAACAGGTCATTATGTTTTCGTGGGAGGAACTTTTTTCTCTTAGGAATCTTATCGAATAACGATGCAAAACATTCATTGCTCCAAATGTTTTAGATTGAAAAAAATTCCACGAGCTTTTTTAGAGCAAAATGGAGGCGTTTTTCATCATGTAGGTGTAACAAACAAGTCAAATTCAAGGTGTGGTGAATTTTTCGATCATGCAAATAGATCTACGCTCTTTCATCTTTATCAAAAAAATATAAATTAGAAAAAAATGTGCATTAAAAAAGTTACAAATGTCAAGATAAATTGGGAACAACATATATGGAGAGAGATCCAGATCTTTACTCCTCTACGGCAGTCGAAAATGGGAAAAAGTTTGACCAAGAAAAAGTTGTTTAACGACATATACAAATTGACTCAGCTCGCCGAGACGAGTAGAACGAATACCATGGCATGGGGTTTCCACTCCGAAAACATGGCCGGGTGGCTAAAATGACAGTTTGCAGATTATAGGCTCGGGTTCGAATCTCGCTCGCAATTTAAAGTTTCCAAATTCCATGAAAATTTTTGCATATCACTATTTTGGCCTCTAAGACACTTTGCAATCATTTTGGTCAGTAAATACTTGATGGGGCTATTAGTAATAGTTATAAATTCTAACATTACTATATAACTCCAGAAAATATTTACGGATCAAAAAATGATTGCAACGTGTTTTAGAGATATGCAAAAATTTTCATGGTATTTGGACAACATTAAATTAAAGCAGGATTCGAACCCAAGCCTATAAACTGCAAAGCTGTTACTTTAGCCATTCGGTCATGGGCTTGGGGTGGAAAACCTCATATTATGATATTTGTTCTACTCGTATCAGCGATCTGAGTCGATTGGTGTGAGAAAATTTTTTTAAACGGCTCACACTTTGAATATGGTATAGCATATAGTTTTTTGTCAACTTGTGAAGCTATTAGCTAGCCACACAGTGGCCGTCATCAGCTAACTCTATTTTTTTAAGTCAAGTCAGTGGTACTCTACAAGTATATAATCGAAATTTTGAAAAATTGAGCCATCAACTGACGTGGTTCCCTTGTAAGACTAAACCCAAGTTTAAGTCTTAGTCTAGCCTAAGCCTTGGGACTAAGCCAAGCCTAAGCCTTAATTTAAGCCTTAGTCTAAGCCTAAGCATAAGCCTAAGATTAAGCCAAAGCCTAAATTCAAGCCTAAACATAAGCCTAAGACTAAACTCAAGCCTAAGCATAAGCCTAAGATTAAGACTAAACTTAAGTTTAAACATAAGCCTAAGCCTAAACTCAAGCCTAAGGTTAAGCCTAAGACTAAGGCCAAGCCCAATTGTAAGATAATATTGAACATAGAGGGTTCGATTTTGTCAGACACGCTTATCACTTTCCATTGATCTCACCTTTTTAAATTTAATGTTAAAATATAGTGTATAGAAATTATATATTTACTTTCCAAATTAAGTCGTCAACTAAAAACAGCGTCTGACTCTTCCATTTCAACGACACAAGTTAATTGTTTATGCAAGTTGTACAGTAATTTTGATCAAACTATAGAGACTGTTTGACGGTTGCCTGTTACAAAAACTCGAGAAATTTCATCGGGGAGGTTTGTAATTGATCAAACAGTAAACAACAACGCCTGGCTACAGTGAATACACGAAAAACGTTCTCCTTGACAGATCTCTTCGTTTAAATTTTCCGACAGGCATTTACGTCAGCTGGCGCCAAAAACCGATGATTTTGTTTTGAATAAATGAAAAGATTCGATTACCGTTATAGTGGTATGATATTTGTGGTTTTGGTTTTGTAAAAATGATCAGGAGCGAGCAGACTAGAGACAATTTGTTGGAGTTGTGGCAAAGTATTGTCAGAATTTGACACTATTTTTACGAAAAATATATAAGGCACAGATGCCAGCTGCTCATAAGGGGTTTTCAGATATTACGTTATCATTTTTGTCGGATTTTTAGACCCCCCCCCCCAACATGATTAAAAATGCAATAGCGTTATCAACTTTTTTGTGGATAAGGCTGACCCTCCCCCCTAAGTAGGTCAGAATGATAACTTAATATCTGGATGGCCCCCAATGAAAAGTGAAAGCGAAAAATTGTAAACAGGGTGTTTCAAAAACACCTAAAACAAACAAATTTGCCAAAAAAATCGAATATATTTTCTTGTTCATTATTTCTGCCATCATGAGGACACAGAAAATTTTATTCGCATAAAAATATTTTGTCGCAAAAATAACACGGCACATTAAAATTTACGGTACTAGTTCGGATTAGCGACCCAAAATGACAGGGTTCAAAATTTGGAAAAAAGTTTATATATTTTTTTCTAAAAATGACCCCTTTAGGGGTTGTTCTATGCGGCGAATCGAATACGCGTATTCCCAATGCATGAAAATGCTTCCTTAACCATGATTCAGGATCAGTGTATTGAAGCGAAAATCAACACTTTTAGTTTTTTATGTAAAAAATGGACGTTAAACAAATTGTGGTTCATATAGTAGTCCCATAACAATAAACCAGTTGTCGAATTCTTCATCTGTGATCTGAATCTTCGTATAAACATCCTGGAGATTTATCCCTCGAAGCTCTTCAATCAGGTTGTTCATCATCTTGAACGTTGTTGAAGTTCAACGGTAATTAGATTTGTGAATGATTTCCTTTTCTACTTTTCGAATGCATCCCTGCGTGGTCGTATGACGGAAAACAATTATGCGAATTTTGAACACCATTCGATTTGGATGAAAATTCGAAAAACCAGAAACATAGGTGTTCAAGGTGGATGGTACTGGACTCATAAATTATCCTTCTATCCGTATAAGAAATCCAATCGAAATAAGAAGGGCATACGTATCCAAATTCTGACCTGCTTATTGCAGAGTTAGAACAAATTTTGTTCGCATTGCTTTTTGCAATGCTATTTTCTCATGATTTTGTATTAAAACAAAAATTCTTAATTTTGAGAATATTTTTGGTCACATTTCTCAAAATTAAGTGTTTACACTACTGATGAGTTGATTGATTTAATTCGTTTAAAAAAATTTTCTTTGAAACTTTTTTTCCATTTTCGACCGTTGTACGATCCTGAGTCGTTACTATTGTCGAGATAATTGCGTTTGTAGTTGGCAATTTTATTCATGTGTTTATGTTTTCGCTGTAATAAACAATATTATTTGAATTTTATGCACAAAAATCGCCAAATTTTAAAACGACGCTCGAGTGTGCCTCTCTGACGCTCCTCTTGAAGTGACGCTGGAAGCTAGGTTGAAGGCCGGGAATGAGCGCCGTAGACGCTCGGTTTCCAATTTATTTGCTGTAAAAACAAAAAAGCTTCAAATATCATGAATTTTCGGAGCTACTTCAGAGACCCAGTCAACATGGTCTCAAAACTTATGTTAAAAATTTAAAAATTTTGTTCGAAAATGCGCTATCTAGGGGTAATTTTACATGAGAAACACGATTCTGATGTTATTTTCACATTAAATGCTTCAGAAATTGTGAAAAAAATAGACAAATTTATATATCAAGAAAACAACTCAAAAACAGAACAATTCAACTATCGACTGGGATATTGAGCCGCCATTTCGTTCCGAAAATTGAAAAACACTTCCTTCTTTCTCCGAATCTTTCTCTCCAGTTGAATTCAGCAAGTTGGCTACGGATTTGGCGATCACGGACACCATGCATTCTTCGGACTTCCTTCTTCCGTACTTGTTTACCCCACTTGCTCACGATTGGCTGTGTATGAATCCCATTTAGATCAACAAAATAGCAGAATCGTGTTTCTCATGTAAAATTACCCATAGAAAGCGCATTTTCGAACAAAATTTTTGAATTTTAACATAAGTTTTGAGACTATGTTGATTGGGTCTCCCCAGCCAAAGTATCTCCAAAATTTCGAAAAATAAAATTTTTCGATTTGAGACCACGTTCAATGGGGTATAAGAGCTGAAGTAGCTCCGAATTTTCAAATGAATTAAATCTTCATAGAGGTTTTCCTTAATGAACTTGTTCTTTAATAAATCAAAACTTCAACTTGATCATTGTTGTTTTGATTCACAAGAAATGAAATAAGACAGACGTCTACAAATTCTGCAAAATTGAAAAGATATATCATCATAGAACAGAAGAACAAACACAGTCGGCTGTAAGAATGGGTTTTAGTCTCTCTCTCTCAAAATGTGACTTTAAATGATCAGCATCACACAACCAAATGTCAAAATTGAATTAAAACTTGATTGATTCGCAATGTTATTTTTTAGACGTTAGCACACTCTTGAGCACAGAGTCTGTCGTGTGCGACCACTTATTTTCATCATATACACCCAAATATATACCCAAGTTACCGTTTTAGACGCCGGACATACAACTTACACACAAAAAATCCAAATCAAATTGCGGTTTTTGCCAGCTCGGTTAATCGACATGAGAAGAAATGGAGCAAACTAGAAACGGAATTTGAGTAGATGATACCGAGGATTGATCATTATTTAAAGGTGCCTGTTGGATGGAGTCTTATCAGTGTTCATGGCTGAAAAATTGGGTTTCCTTATAGATTCGTGGTTAAACAATAGGAGTGTTTCAGGGTTATGATATTATTTGAGCAAGGCTTAACCTTATATTGGGCTGTGCAATAAATTTTCGATTTTTAGTTTTGCATCAGACCATTGTGGAATTTAATCCTAGCTGTATATTGACGCGAAAATTCGAGAAAATAATATAATTTGGTCTAAAAATAACGCTTTTTCCCCGCGCATTTTTACCCTAAAGGGGTTTTTTACCCCAAGGGTCGTTTTTAGACAAAAAATGCACTTTTGCGACTTTTCGCTTCAATACACAATATGCCTTTTTTGAATCAGGGAAGCGTTTTTTCACTTCAAAAATGTCAAATTCAGATTCCCCGCATGTTTTTATCCCTAAAGGGGTTAATTCCAGAAAAAAATTTTCACATGGTTCACATCCCTTTATGTAGTAGAACCGAAATTTGTAGCCACCATACATGACCGTGATGTTGTTTTTGTGAAAAAATTTTTAAAAACCCTTAAATTTGAAAAATTCCAATTTTTATTGATTGATTTATAGAAAACTTTGGTAAGACTATAAAATATTCACGTTTTTTGTCTCTAGTTTGCACGTATAATGTCAAGACTTTTGTTTACTTGGGAGGAACCGGCCAAAAGTTTCGTATTTGTATTAGTTCCGCAATTTTTTATAAACAAATAACATTCTAAACTAGAAATTCACCTATGTTTATTCCATTCACAATTTCAAAGAAATATGTTTTGAAAGTTATTTTTGGGTTTTATTTTTGCCTAAATTTTGCAATTGTTTAAATGTCCTAATTTTTATAGGCTATGCCTATAGTTCACTTGCAGGGCTTGCGAGTGAAACGCGGGTAGATCCTAAAATTTACTCGCATGATGGTTTTTCGAAGGTTCCATATAGTGCCACCTTCGAAAAACCATCATGCGAGTAAATTTTAGGGTCTACTCGGGTGTCACTCGCAAGTCCTGCGAGTGAACTGTAGGCGCAGCCATAGTGCATTCCTCTACAATAAGTTAAATTATCTCCCATAGTGAAGTGGCAAACGTCTCATTTTGTGCGATCTGGGTTCGATCTCACCAGGGGCGAGACTATTTGACCAATTCAAATTTTTTTTAAACAATAGTTTTTTAGATGGAAATCGCAAAGAATTTTCTACTACTCAGCGGTGAAACGCTACAAATTTTTGCTCATCTTGTCGAAAAACAACTACAGGACATAGAAAAATCCCACTTGCTAGTCGCAACTTTATTTTTAACTTTTGTAATTACTCTATTTGGACGTTTCAGAGATGCCAGAAAATGTAATTTTTTAATTTTTAAAAATTTAAATTTTTTCTTTTTTTTAGCAATAACAACAGTGGTGAAAGATAAATTTTTCAAGGTTGTTCGATCGATACCTTATGTTCAAAAAAAAATTGATGTAAGAAAAAAATTTTTTCAAAATTTTTGAAAATTAAATAAATTTAGGAAGAGATTGAAAAAATTCGAGTCGATTTGAGTCATAGTATACATGCATCGGATAATTCTGGGGTTTTTTGTTCCAAACTGCCAGAAATGGGGATGAAAACGGAGCAAGTCGTGGAAATGGCCGATTTGTATACGAAAATGGGTAATTTTTTGTTCATATACTTTTATGGGAAGGGGATTGAGGAAAAAATCATAAAAATTTTTTTTAGAAAGCCCAAAATATTTGGAAGGCCGCGTCTCTGGTGCTGTTTTCAGCGACGAATCTGAGGAAGAAATGAAAGTCTATACCGAAGTTTTCAAACGCTTTGCATGGTCCAACCCTCTCTGGCCTAAACTATTCCCAGGTGTCCGAAAAATGGAGGCAGAAGTGATTCGAATGTGCTGTGACCTCATGAATGGTGGAGAAGAAGCTTGTGGAACGGTACCCCGACTTTAAACAATAAAAATAAAAGAAAAAATTTAGATGTCAACCGGTGGTAGCATGTCCATAATCTTAGCTTGTTTGGCACACCGAAATCGGGCATATAAACGAGGTGTTACTAGGCCAGAAATGTAATTTTTTAATTTTTACAATTATATTATATCAAAATTTGAGAAAAAAATTACAATTTAAAAAAAAACAAAAAAGACTAAGCTTAAGCCTAAGGTCTAAGCAAGCCTAAGACTCAGCCTAAGCTTAAGCCTAAGCCTTAGTCTTAGCCTAAGCCTTAGCTTAAGCCTAAACCTTTTAAAATCACTTTATCAACATAACCCTGATTGTTTTACATTTTTTATGCGTTCAATAAATAGAATAGCGCAGTTAGAAATTATACTGTAAATATAAATTTAAAAAAATAATTTTTTAGAATCCTCCCCTCTAGTGCTCATGCAGCTTTTTACAAAGCAGCGGAACTTTTCTGTATGCATGTGGTACAAATTCCGGTGGAGAAGAAAGATCACAAAGTTGATCCAAGAAAAATTAAAAAATCTATCAATAAAAATACGGCTATGATTGTTGGCTCGACCCCAAATTTCCCATATGGTAGTATGGATGATATTGAAACGATTTCTGAGGTATAGAAAAATTGTAGATTTTTAAAAAATTTTCAACAAAAAAGTGAAATTTTTAAAAAATTTGAATTTTTCAAAAAAAATTTTTTTGATAAATGTTTGAAATTATGGAAAAATCGAAAAATATCAAATTTTTGAATTTTTTTATTTTTTCAATTTTTAGATAGCCTATGAATACGATGTCCCTCTACATGTAGATGCTTGTCTAGGCGGCTTCATTTTGCCATTTTTAAACGCTTCGGAATATGAAATTCCCAAATTTGACTTCAGACTCCGAGGTGTTTGCAGTATGTCTGCTGATACTCATAAAGTATAAAATTTTTTGAAAAAAAATTTTGGAAAAATTAAATTTTTTTTAGTATGGTCTCACACCTAAAGGATCCTCAGTAGTTTTGTACAAATCGAAAGAATATTTACACAATCAATATTTTTGTCACACCGATTGGCAGGGTGGAATTTATGCCTCTCCTACGCTGGAAGGTAATTTTGAAAAATTTGCAAAAATTTTAATCAAAATTTTGAGAAAAAAATATAAAAACCCAAAAAATCAATAATGAAAAATTTTTTTAAAGATTTAAACCATTTAGGCAGTCGAGCCGGTGTGAACATTGCTCTTTGCTGGGCTACGATGCTTTATCATGGAAAGAGCAGTTATGAACAAAAAGCACGAGCTGTCGTCGACACAACAAGAAAAATTCGTGATGGGTATGTTTCAAAACTTTTCAAATTTCAAAAGTTTCAAAATTTTCCAAAATTTTCAAGAAAAATTTAAAAATTCATATTTTTTCTTTAAAAAATTATTTTTTTCTAGAATTAAAAATATTCCGGAGTTCAAACTTCAAGGTGCTAGTGATATTTGCATAGTCAGTTTTACTTCAGACAAAATCGATATCCACCGATTTCAAGATATGATGAATAGAAGAGAGTGGCAATTATCAGCATTACAATTCCCTTCGGGGTAAGAATTATATATTTTTTTATGTGCGGTACACAACGGTTTTTTGGCAAAAATTGGAGGAACCTTGAAATTTTAAAAACGAATCACGCCATTCGACTCAGCTCAACGAGACGAGCAAAACAAGTTATATATTGTACACAACGGCTATAGAATCACATGGCCGATTGGTTAGTGTGACAGGACTTCACTTATTGGTTGAGGATTCGGATCCTCTTTTTTGATCGTCACACTAACCACTCGGCCATGTGAATCATTAGTGTCTTGTACAATATATACCTCGTTTTACTCGTCTCGTTGAGCTGAGTCGAATGAGTCGCGTGACTTGTTTTTTGAGGGGAGTCAGTGAATAAGGTCGATAATTTTTGCTGGGGGCTAAAAATTATGTTAAAAATTTAAATTTTAAATTTGTTTAACTTTAGAGTTCATTTAATGGTAACCTTAAACCATACAAAAGAAGGAGTTGTTGAAGAATTTTTGTCCGACTGTCGAGAGGTCGTAAAGAATATCGTCGACAATCCATCAAAAAAGGCTGAAGGCGCCGTAAGTATCATTCATTTTTCAAAATAACAAATGATACAGTGATTGTGTCGTCACAAACTAAATTATTTTTACTCCACTTTTCAACGAAATTTTTGCACAAAAATGTCACAAAAAATTTACTGCAATATATTGTCGATGGATAAACAAACTTTTATTTTTTCTTTTTCAGGCTGCCCTTTATGGAATGGCACAAAAAATTCCCGATCGATCGATTGTTAGGGAATTTGCTAATGCTTATCTGGATACTTGCTATTCAGAGCCACCATTTGTAAAGAAGACTAGATTAGAATAAAAATTTTATTGTGCAAAGTTTTATTTTTATCATTAACTTATTTATTGTATATAAAATAAGGTCTAAATAAATAAAAGCTAAAATAGTTTTTGTATAAAATTATTTGGTGTTTGAGATTTTTTATGGGTTTAACGTCGCTCAAATACCAAAACATCTCCGTAAGCTCGGATTTTTGCTAACAACATCATCCGACTCGGAGTTAAGGTAGTAACGTTACTACCTTGTCACTCAGGTGTCAAGGTTGTAATGGTGACAAGGTAATAAAGAGATGTCAAGGAGTAATAAAAAAAGGTAGTAAAAATGACAAGGTAGTGACAAGGTAATCAGATGACAAGGTAGTAATGATTACTAAAGTACAAATTTATTAAAGGACCTGTATACTTTTGGGGAGTTGATGCCATGTGAAAGAGCACATTTTTTGCTTTTACGGTACTACTTGAAAATCTAACGGTTAAAAGTTATGAGCAAAACAAAATTGTGAAAAAAAAATTTTCAAACAAGTTTAAACATTGAAGCGAAAAGTCGGCACTCAGGTATCAATGAAATTTTGCATTGAAACGATTTAATAAATCATTATAAAATTCAAAATCTTTGATAATTTAGGAAAAAAGAAAGATAGCATTTTTTATAGCTAAATGAGACGAACAAAATGACACCAAAATTAACCAATTTGAACATTATTTTGGGTTATTGGAACGAAAACCCTGAATCAGAGTTTTCGTTTCAATAACCCAAAAGAATGTTCAAATTCAATAATTTTGGTATCATTTTATTCGTCACAAAATGCCATCTTTCTTTTTTCCTAAATCACCAAGGATTTTAAATTTTATAATGATTTATTAAATCGTTTCAATGCAAAATTACATTGATGCCTGAGTGCCGGCTAATCGCTTCAATATACAAACTCGTTTGAAATTTTTTAGCAAGTTTGTTTCGCTCATAACTTTTAACCGTTAGATTTTCAAGTAGTGCCGTAAAAGAAAAAAATGCTCAAAATTTTCTGGGGAGGCACATAGTCAGGATTTCCTGACGGGGGGGGGGGGAAATGACCCAAAGTTAAGTCCAAAATCCACAGCTACCTGTGGTTTTTTTCGAAAATTTTTCAACAATTTGGGCAAAAACATAAGGGGGAACCAAGGCAAATTTTTTAAAGTTTTTAAAAAATTTCAAAAATCAATCCCCTGTTTTCGCTCCTATCGGCGCGAAAACTTTTTTGCTGAAAAACACTCATTTTTAAGCGGAAAACGCTCATAAAAAATTTTCGATTTTCGACAAAAACTTTGTTGAAATCCTTGAGTCAATGCAAAACCAGCGCTGCAGGCGAATTGTTTTTTTTTGAAAAATGCTTGTTTATATGCTGAAAATGCTCAGAAAATGAAGAACTTTTGGTTTAAAAAATGTCAAATTTGGGGCTTTTTTGTTGAAAAATGGAAAAATTTGGACAATTTTGGTGAAAAACTTTAGTCAAAGTAAAATCCAGCGCCGCTGACGAAAATTTTTTTAATAAACGCTTGTTTTTAAGCTGAAAATGCTCAGAAAATTACAATTTTTGTAGAAAAAATGGAAAATTTTGGGCCTTTTTGGTGGAAAAATAGGAAATTTTGATCATTTTTGGTGAAAAATCATAATGGGGGACCATTATGATTTTGAAAAATTTTTTCAAAAAATTTGGACAAAAACATAATGGGATACTCTTATGATTTTTGTTCAAAATTTTTCTTGACAGGGGGCAATTGTCCGGATTACCCCCCCCCCCCCCACTACATGCCTGGTCAAGGGGGACCAAGGAGTAAAAACCCCAAAACAAGGGGGACCAGGGGGTATAGATCCCCTGAACCTGGATTCTCTCTACGTGCCTGACATGGCGGTGGGATACTTGTGGACGGACATTTGCGGACGGACATTTGTGGGCGGACTTTTGCGGACAGGACATTTGCGGACGAAACGTTTGAAAAATTCAATTTTTTCAAAAAATTGAATTTTTCAAACGTTTTGTCGGCAAATGTCCTGTCCGCAAATGTCCTGTCCGCAAAAGTCCGTCCGCAAATGTTCGTCTGCAAATGTCCGTCCGCAAATGTCCGTCCGCAAATGTCCGTCCGCAAGTATCCCACCGCCCCTGACATAAACAAATACATTCTTTAAATAATTTATTATTTATTGGAAGTATTATGGATACAGGAAAGACTCTTATATCTATTAATTAATTTATGATTAAGTTCATCATAAGATGATTTTTTCATTTGCCACCAACACGCACAAATCTCAACACGATTCCAAGTAGAGGGTGTTTCAGCGAATTAGATTTAAAAATTCATTATCTTTTGATAGAAAAAATATTTCCTCATGCGGTTTTTTGTAAAATGATGAGAAACCGTGGGGGTTTTCATGCATATTCAAAGAAATAAAAAAATTGACATGTCTCGAAATATTTTCAAGGGTTGTGATAAGGACAAAAAAGTTAGATCTTTTCTTGAACTAGCTAACAAAAAAGATCCAACTCGATTTTGATTGTCCTATAAAAAATTAGAAAGTGTTATAGCTCATATATACCCATATAGGAGGTGTTGTGAGGCTATAACTTGTGATCGCTGTAGCTAAAAATTTTCCTTCCCATGGGAATCCAAATTTGGTTATAAAAAATTGCCCATAATACGAACTATCGTATTGCATACTTGAATTTTCCTGAAGACCGTAATCTATAGTGAGTTATCCCTGTAAGCTTTAAAAAATTAAATTTTGCGAGATAATTTTTAGTCGAAAATGCCTCTAAAATTTGGTATTTTTTAATTTTTCTCAGCAAAATTTGAATTTTTTATATTTCTTTGAATATGCATGAAAACCCCTACGGTTTCTCATCATTTTGCAAAAAATCGCATGATAAAATATTTTTTCTATTAAAAGATAATGAATTGTTAAATCTTGCTAATTCGCTGAAACACTCTGTAGTTGTACAGGGTGACAAAAAAATATACAATTTTGCGATTTTTGCGCGATTTTCTATGCGAGGAGTCGATGTCGAAACTTGAAAACCCTTCGCTGACCCCGTATTAACTTATTCTCGCTTCATTACATTGCGCTCATCTATTCTCTGAATCAAGATCAGGGAAGTAGTTTTCAAAATTCTTTGAAAATTTTGCATAAAATAGGGTTTCAACTAAAGATATTTTGCTTTGCCCAAATTGTTTGTTTTCAAAGTTCGACAATGTGTGCAATCAATTCTTCGCATAGAAAATCCCCTGAAGGATTATTTTGGTGAAAATTAAAACTTGAAAAAATTGTTAAAAATCGTAAAAATTGCAAAATTGCTCTTTTTGGGGCACCTTGTAAATACTCCTTCCACTTAATAATAAGAATATATATAAATAGTTCCGTAAAAAATCTCAACGAAGCTCATGTTTTATTCTAAGGGCGGCCGAGAATATAGCATTAGAAATGTTGTTTGGTCAGAATTTAGTGCATTTTTTTGCATCTTCATTTCCTAGAAAGTTGAGCTTTATATAGGGTGGAAAATTTTTTGCATAAAATAGGGTTTCAATGAAACATAATTTGCTTTACCCTAATTTTTGTTAACAATGCGATTTTTTGGATAAATACGCCATGTTTAATTATTTTTGCGAATTTTTAAAAAAAAAAGTCATTTTCTCGAAATTTTTTACAAAAACGAACTAACGCCTCTCTAGTGACTGAAAATTTCTCAATGGATAAACATTTTTTCAGCAATAAGAAACTTTTTCAGCAATAAAAAAACTTTTTTTTGGCAATATTGATTTTTTCAGTAATACTTTTTTCGGCAATAAAACACTTTTCAGACTCCAAAACCTATGTTAGCTTAATTCTTTTTGTCCAAAAATGAGTTACAACAAAAGTTTCGCATTTTTGGCAAAACCGTGTTGGGCCATGGTGAACAATTTGGCAACATTTTTTTCTCGACTCGAAAAGTTTTTTTCTAAAATGACCCTATTAGGGTTAATTTTGTGCGAGGAATCGATTGCGCACATTTCGAAGTTTGAAAACAGTTCCCTGACCCTGAATCAGGGAATCGGAGTGTGTGTATTGAAGCGAAAATCGAAAATTTTAAGATTTTCTGTCTAAAAATGATTTTCTGGGGTAAAATTATGCGGAGAATTGATTGCGCGCATTCCCGGAGCTTGAAAACGCTTCCCTGATTCAGTGAATCGGTGTGTGTATTGAAGCGATGAACAATTTTTGGCTATAATACATCAATTTTTCTTTGATTCAGGATCAGGGAAGCGTTTTCAAGCTTCGGGAATGCGCGCAATCGATTCCCCGCATCAAATTAGCCCTAATAGGGTCATTTTTGATTTTTCTTAAATTTATTTCTTTTTTATTTTTGTTTTGAAATCTTCAAAAAACATGAAAAAATAACCCAAATGCCGGTTTTTTAATACACCCTGTAATTTTCAGTATTCATTCCATCTAGCTAATTCTATTTTAGCTAATATCTTGATTATCTTTCCCTTTAAAATTGCTTAATTTAATAAAGACATAAATCCATAATAAATTAAGAAAGTCTAGTCTAAAAATAAATGTTTTATAAAAAGCTTGTTGCTTATAGAGAGCTCGACATGAAGGTATATTAAATAATTTTGCGCACTTTTTTCAATTTTTTATCAACATGCCCATTGCCATTTAAAGGATCAGTCCGGTTGGAAAAAATTGCCATTTTTTTATATATTCGGAAAGTTCATGAATAATGGAGCATTTTTTGTTTTTACGGCATGTTCTGAATCGTTATGTTTTTTCAGATAATTGCGTGTAAAGTTGGCGATTTTTGAAATTTTATGTATTACAACGAAAGATTGCATGATAATTTTTTCCCTGAATCAATAAAAATCTGTATATTGAGAAGAAAATAATTCACAATCCTTGAACATTTAGAAAAAAATAAATACAGCATTTTTTATATCTCGACGAGACGAATAAAATGACGTCAAAATTATCCACTTTGAAAATTGTTTTGGGTTATTGAAACGAAAACATTTGAGTTTTTTGGAAAGTTTTCGTTTTAATAACCCAAAACAATTTTCAAAGTGGATAATTTTGGCGTCATTTTATTAGTCTCGTCGAGATATAAAAAATGCTGTATTTATTTTTTTCTAAATGTTCAAGGATTTTGAATTATTTTCTCCTCAATATACAGAATTTATTGATTCAGGGAAAAAATTATCATGCAATCTTTCATTGTAATACACAAAATTTCAAAAATCGCCAACTTTACACGCAATTATCCCAAAAACTATAAAGATTCAGAACATGCCGTAAAAACAAAAAATGCTCCATTTTTCATGAACTTTTCGAATATATACAAAAATGGCAACTTTTTTCCGACCAGACTGGTCCTTTAATGATCATTTTTGGGTATATAATTTTTGATAAAATTTTTGAATTTTTTCTAAACTTTCAACTCTTGAAAATTTTACGAATTTAAT
The DNA here is from genome assembly GCA_900406225.1 of Acrobeloides nanus. Classification (NCBI taxonomy): domain Eukaryota; kingdom Metazoa; phylum Nematoda; class Chromadorea; order Rhabditida; family Cephalobidae; genus Acrobeloides; species Acrobeloides nanus. The sequence continues at coordinate 54,162 of OZJO01029194.1, read as the reverse complement.
TATGAGAAAAAGTTCAAAAATATAAATTGAACACGTGAACATCTCTTGGGATTTATTTAAAAAATATTCTCACTTAGTTAAGTGTTCTTCGAATTGAAATTTATTTGGTCCAGCTAATTCACTTTTTACTTATCTGCCTCGAGAAAGTATTAAATAAATTTTGCTAGTAAATTGGAATTTATTAGACACAGATGTTCAGTGTTCCATGCAAATAAGTTATGTGTTTTGAGTAAGGATAATTTTTTGAAACATTAAAATTTAATTTATTGTCAGTAGACTCATAAAAAAGTTCCGGAGGTTGAGTTGTGCCCCTCCCCCAAGCCAAGAGCGGCACTATATCCAAATTTGGGGTCCACTTTTGAAAAATTTGGTTAAAAAATTGCATTTTTGAGCGAAAATTTGACGATTTTTGATGAAAAATGGCATTTTTTAGTGAAACATTTAAAAAAAAGTTTATCGATCGACTCAGCTCGAGCGCTTCAAAACGAGTACCGTGGGGATTTGGGGTTTTGATCTAGTGGCCTCTATGATCGAGTGGCTAACGTGCTCGGCCTTCACTTATAGGGCGCGGGTTCGATCTCATACCCAAAATTATTTTTTATTTTGTTGCAAAATTCATGAAAATTTTTGTATAACCACATTTTCATGCCGGGAACACGGTGGCGCAATTATTTTTCCGTGGAAACTTTTGGAAAATTGGAAAAATCTCAAAAAATCTAAAACTTTTTTTCCAATTTTTCTAAAAGTTGTCATGAAAAATAATTGCGCCATTGTGTTCGTCGCATAAAAATTGGATATGCAAAAATTTTCATCAATTTTGCCAACAAAGTAGAAAATAATTTTAGATGTGGGATCGAACCCGCGCTCTATGAGTGAAGGCCGGGTACGTTGTCCACTCGGCCATAGATCAAAACCCAAACCCCATGATATGGTACTCGCTCTGAAGCGCTCGGCGCTCTGAGAGCAAAATTTTTTTAAAATTTTGACCCTTGCTTGCACCTTTTCCCACACCATGAACCTTATATGCGACCAAATTGCAAAATTTTTCTTTACACATAAAAAATTCATAAGGGATTTCATGTGGGGCATGACCCATCAAATCGAGGTCTTCGTCTCATGAATCACAGCTGATCAAACTTTTACATGTTTTTCTTAATATTTTATTCCTTTATTTTCAACCCATATACTTATTTTTTGTTAATAATTTATAAGAAACTAATTTTTCAATAATGTTTTGCGTACTAAAACTAAAAAATTAATTATGTCGATAAACTTTTTTTCTTCATATTTCCTTTAGCATTAAAAGCTAAGCTTCCTGTCGGTTTCACTAGCATTTGAAATATATCTGAAGACTGAAGCCCTCATCCCGAGAATTCTCACCTGTTCTATGTTTAGCCATCTTTTTTAGCTTTTTAAGCTGACCTATGTGCGTAAATAGATCTTATGGGAGACTAGAAAGCTGTAGTCTAATCAATTTTCTGTATGGAAAAAGTTATGCTTTGTAACAAAAAATCTAGGTCTTCGTCTCATGGTTTTGTTTGAAAATTTATTTATATATTTTCTAAAATATTACAGTTATATAAGTCCATTTTTCTCGTCAGAAAAAAGTACAGACCACACGTTTGTGAAGTGATGATATTGAATTTATCAGAAAATACGTGCCGCGTAATGCTTAGAAACCGTGGGGTTTTCATGCCCATTCAAAAAAAATTTTTAATTTGATTTTATGGCAAAAACATTTGGTCGTCGGTGGGATTCGAACTTGCACATTCATAGTCAAAAATCGTGAACACTACCACTCAGCCATGATGACAAGCTGTTTGGGAAAAACTTTTTTATGTTATATTCTATCAATTTTAAATCACAATTATTATTCTTTTGAATGCAAACATTTGATTTTAAATTAAAAAATTGAATTTAAATTGAATAATAACAAATTATTAATCGGTTTCCTCGACTGCATTAACTTTGTTCCTTTATAAATTTCTACATCTTTGCCATAATTTTTGAAACACACTTCAAGCCGGTTCTTGAAGGACTCGATGGCGTTGATAATCATATCAGGTGTGATCTTTCTGAACGTTTTTTGCATTACCAAACAACTTGTCTTTTGACTGAGTGGTAGTGTTCACGGTTTTTGACTATGAATGTGCAAGTTTGAATCCCACCGGCGACCAAATGTTTTTACCGTAAAATCAAATTTTTTAATTTTTTTGAATGTGCATGAAAATTCCACAGTTTCTAAGCATTTTGCAAAAATCCGCATTAAAAAATCTTTTTTTTATCAAAAGATATTGAATTTTTAAATCTCGCTAATTCGCTGGAACACCCTGTATATATAGTATTTTTTCATTAGAAAATTTTTTCGTTATAGAGGCAGGTGTAGCGAACAACGTCTGGGCCCTTGCTTATGTCATTGGCCACACGCCTTTAACTTTTTGCAAATTTTAGTCTGCTGTTCAGACTCTATATCTAGTATGATAAAGTTTCAAAAATCATTTTTAGCAAAAAATTAAGTTTACACATATCCAATGTCTATCCACCTAAAGATTTTTGTGTCTATTTTGAGAGGTCTTAGATCAAAAACTTCCTTTTTACGTAGTGTTTTCAGAACAAAAATTGTAGCAAAAGATCCGTCGCCACCTTCTAGAATTACATGGATTTCCTTTTTAAATCCCTCTTTATTTACATAACTGAAGTGAACACAACTCGTGTCAGAAAATTTTTTTTACGAATATGCGTTTTTTATAAACAGAGTGTTTCAGCTAAATGTAAACACCAATGGTTTGGCATCTCCGGAACCCTTGCAAATTTTTCGATGCGGCTTTTTTTAAAGTTAGGCTAAATATGCATCAGATGAGGTGACATTCGTCAAAAATAAAAGTTTCTATTATTTTATTTTTGCCTTACAATATTTGTTTTTAGGAAAAAACACCCTTAACATCCGAATTTTTTAAAAATTCCTACGGATTCTGAAAGAGCAATGTCGATTTTACTTATCCACAAAAAATCATGAAAAAAGAAATCATATTTTTCAAATTAGAGAGTTTTGAAGATAACAAGTTTTTTGAGATAAAATCAATTCTGCGCAGTGGGAGTCGAACCCACACCTTTTGGTATCGAAGTCGGGCGAACAACCACTACACCAATTGGGCAATGAAAATTAAATTTTAAATTTGCCTAATATTTCACATGTTTTTCCATTTATTTATTATCCATTTTTCATGATTTTTTGTGGGTAAGTAAAATCGACTATGCTCTTTCGGAATCTGCAGGAATTTAAAAAATTCGAATGTTAAGGTTGTTTTTTCTTAAAAACAAATATCATAAGGTAAAAATAAAATATTAGAAACTTTAATTTTTTAAATGAAAATCACTTTATCTGGTGCACATTTAGCCTGCCTAACTTTTAAAAAACCGCATCTAAAAATTCGCCAGAGTTCAGGAGATAATGCCAAATCATTGGTGTTTACACTTAGCTGAGAAACCCTGTATTAAGCGATCACAGATTTTATTTTTCCTGGTGTAGAGTCTGTATCTAGCATGATATTACCCTTTTCATGGCTAGTTTTATATAAAATGTCGGCTACGTGGCGAAGTGTATAAAGAAGCCGACCGTCCGATCTGGCAAGTTAAGCAACAGTGGGTTCGGTTCCCACAAGGGTAAAACTTTTGATTTTAAAAAAATTTTTGCAAAAAAAGGAGCAAAAATTTCTTGCTCCTTTTTTCGCAAAATTTTTTTTAAAAAGCAAAAGTTTTACTCTCGTGGGTAATCGAACCTGCGGGCCCAACGTTGCTTAACTTGCTAGATCGGACGGCGGCTTCTTTATACAATTCGCTATGTAGCCGACAATTTCTAATATTGTTTAATTTTTTTAACAAGTTGATTAAAGATTTTTCAAACATGTTAAATAGGAAAACTTACATTATTTTAATATTCTATTAAATAGGAAGTGCAGAAGGATTGTTGCCTAGGGAGATAAAATTTGTGTAAATTTTTAGGTCTATTGGGATTATTTTTTCGTGATAATAAGGTCGTTATGTTTATTTGATTGCAGTGAGTAAGTATTTTTCAAAATTTTTACCTCACTTAAAAAATCATAATTCAGTTTCAAAGTTCTTGATCTTTGTATAAAAGATACAAATTTTTCAGGTTTTATTGTTCGTTTTTGTAAAAAACAAGTAACTTTTTTGAGCGAAAAATGGCTTTTCTCAGAAAAAATTTGCATTTTTGACAAAAATGGCATCTTCGACTTTTAAAAAAATCTCTCTTTTTTGCAAAATAGCCTATTTTTGACGATTTTTAATGAAAAAATGTCATTTTTATTGTTAGAAAAAATGAAAAATTGCATTTTGCAAAAAATTCTAAAATCGAGAAAAACACTTCGGTCCCCGAAGGGGTAAAATTTCCAACCAGGAAATGGGACCTCCTCATTGATACGCAACTTCACTAGTCTATAGTTCGTTTCCTCGCCAGATTTAAAATTTTGGATACACCATAAAGTATTGGATAAAGAAGGCGGCCGTCCGATATTCCAAGCTAACAAGGGAACCACAAGGTCTGCCACAAAACTTTTCACCGAAACCAAGAGTAAACGATAGGGGCAGCTCAAAACAGTATAATATGTCAAAATTTTGGTCCCATAGGCCGGCTCGAGTACGACTCCCGGCTGCGTCGTTTGTTTTTGCATCATAGCTTTATTTTTTTCTCGATGAAAACGGAGATAAATATGATCAAGTGGATCCCTTGGGTCAGGACCCCGGACCCACGTGGGTCTTGGACCCATTTGCGTCCCTTGGTTCCGGTACCATTTTCAGCCCATGGGCCACCCACGTGAAAATTTTTTCTGGAAATGACTCCTCTAGGGGTAAAAACAACGGGGAATCTAAATTTGACATTTATAAAATTCCTCGGATTCAAGAAAAGCTGTATATCGACGCGAAAATTCTTCAAATTGCTAACGCGGTAATTATAGAGCTAAACTCAAAAAAAAATTAGTGTCGGACTTAAGATGGGTCTGTGTAAAACGGGTGCACCCAAATTGTGTAAAACGGGTGCGGCCAACTTCAAAATCGATTATCTCTAAAATCGCCAACTTCAAAATCGATTATCTCGACAACGATAACGATTCAGAATTTACTATAAAAACAAAAAATGCTCCATTTTTCATGAATTTTCCGAATATATATAAATTATAACAAAATATTGCAAAATAACAAAACGCACCTGGGTGCACCCGTTTTACACGGTGATTTTGGGGTCGATTACAATGACAAGTACCCCAAAGCAATTAGATAAAGCCAAACGGGCTTCAGCATCTGAAAGAGGACTAAAAATAAGGGGTAGTTTCCTTTTTGTGCGATGTCTGGATCGTTATCCTCTTCGAAAAAATTAGCCGCACCCGTTTTACACAATTTGGGTGCGCACCCATGGGTGCACCCGTTTTACAAAGACCCCTTAAGATTATCTTTTTGAAATTTTTTTGAAGACTCTAATTTATCACACAAGCAAGTTGTTTTATTGTCATACTTCTGGTGCCAACATTACGGGATATGGGAGCAAGTCCGACGTGAGACCTAAATTGGGTCGGATATGACATATTTTCTCCCCTCCACAAATATCTATCATATTTTTTTCAAAGATGTGAGGGCGGACAAAACAAGAAGCCACATAAAAAAGATTTTTTATAGTTTTAGAGCTTCACATTATTGTCGGACTTAACTAAAGTTCAAAAAATCAGTAGTCACAAGGTTTCTTTATTACATCCTCCACCCTCACCTTAAATAGATCCACCTTCAAATTTTTATTTCTCTTTAATACTTCCTGTACCTACATGTTTTAACATTTCAAAATCTCATACCTTATTCTTCAAGGTCTTGTTTAGAATGATCCTAAATGAAGTTTTGTGGATTAATCCGCATTGGACTTTTTTTCCTAATCCCCATTATCTCTCAACCATAAAGATGAAAGCTTGGAAATATATAAAATTTCTATGGGTACTCGGATAAGAGGTAGACAAAAGTTCATGAATATTTTATTATGCGAATGAAGCTCCATTGAAAACTATCAAAGCATGACGCGCGTATACCATCATTTTTTAAGCTATGTGTTTTTTGGTTTTCTAAAGTTTAAATAGACATTCTGGTTTTTGAGTGATAATGTTTAGTTGATTTTTAAACAATGGATATTTTTAAGAAAAAAATTTTCGTTTTTGAACAAATGTAATTTTTTAGCGAAAATGGCTTTTTCCAAAAAATTATTTTTTGATAGAAATAATTAAACATGGCATTTTTGGCCAAAAAAACCGCAGTTTTGAACCCAAAAATAGCCATTTTTTAAACTATTTTTGGAGAAAAATGTCATTTTTTATTTATAAAATTGAAAAAATGGAAATTTTTTAAAGTGCCATTTTTTGAGGCACCCTATAATTTCAAGGCGAATTTGCTTTGACAACTTTTTTTGATACTATATAATTAAAATTCAACCTCCGGAGATCGAATTCTGGCCGATCAAGATAAATTTTGGCTCCTGGGATTTATATGATGAACTTCATTCTTTTGTCGGGAAATGCCCTAAAAGTAAAAATAGCAGGAAAATGGCATTTCCCAATTTTCATCAAATTCAATGGAAACTAGATACGTGTTGGGCGTGAGAGTATTAAAAAATTGCATGACAGGAAATGCAATTTAAATTTTTTTAAATCAAGATTTGATCTTGATTTATACTTTAGCTCAAAAAACTTTTTTTCTTGGACATCAGACTCATTAGATATCCCCTGTCTGATGATTCTTTTTCAATAATTAGTCCAGGTTATTCAACCCTTCACGAAGCTTATAAGAGACTACAAATCATGTTTTTACAAGGTGGCTAAAAAAGTGGATCTTTACGATTTTTCGACCAAATTTAAAAAAATTTTATTCTAAAATAACATTATAGGGGGTTTTTCTATGAGAGGAATCGATTGCGCGCATTGAAAAATCTTAAAAACGTTTCCCTGACCCCAAATCAGCTCAAAAAACCATAAAAATTGTAAAAATCCGGTTTTTTAGGCTGATTTGGAGTCAGGGAGCGCTTTTAAGATTTTTCAATGAGCTCAATCGATTCCTCGCATAGAAAAACCCCCATAGGGTTATTTTAGATAAAAATTTTTTGGCGACAATTTGGTCGAAAAATCGCAAAAATCCACTTTTTTTAGCCACCCTGTAAAATGCGTAATTTTTATTATTGCGCTTTTCCTGATTATGATGACATGTTTATCCATCCTCGAAAAGTTCTGATGAACTAATAAGGCTCATTTTGTATTCTACTTCCGTATATGCCATGAAGCTGGTTGTGCTGGCCTTGAATAATGGGCTGTGAAAGTATGTCACCATTAAAGAATTTTTTAGTATTTAACTTTTTCTTGTTTATCAGATTTTCTTTTTGGAAATATTCTTTTCACTTTTTTCACCTAATTTTTACGATCTTTAGTTGTTGTATATAATTTCTATTTTCGTCCGAGTTCAAGAACCATGTCTAATGCGTAAAACATAAAAATTACTTTTTTTAATTTTCACTTTTAGCACGGGGCAAGGAAATTAGAAAAAAACGAGACACGATTATGTATAGAATCCATGGTCACCTCAAAAATCAATCTAAACGCTTACTTTATGCCCATATAAGGGCAAGAATGTACAGGGTGGTCCAGCATGACATCCTTAATAAGGAAATTCGATATTTCGGCAAGCTTAAAAGATGTTTACTCGCGGTTTTTTGTATGTTGCTATGGGCGTCGAGATATTTTTTTAAAATATTTTAAAGATTTTTGCACAAGTGTGTATTGAAAAAGGAAATGAATTTCAAAGTGTGTTTTGAATAAGTGTGTATTGTGTATCGAAATGAAAACATGAATTTTTGAAAAATAACAACGCCATCTTGTAGAGAACGTCGAAAAATGGTAGTTTCCCTAAAAATCTCGGAGAATATGTTTTTGAGAAAATGAATTTCAAAGTTCTTAAGAAATGGCTGAAAAATCGAATTTTTATAGTGATTTTCAGCCATTTCTTAAAAACTTTGAAATTCATTTTCTCAAAAACATATTCTCAGATTTCCGAGATTTTTGGGAGACTACCGTTTTTCGATGTGCTTTAAAAATGGCGTTGTTATTTCAGGGGGACACTTCCCCAAAAAGGCTGGTTTTTCCCAAAAAAAACATAAGATAGTTGATTTATTTGCCAAAAAATAGCATTTTTTGGCAAAAAATGACATTTTTTTGGCAAAAAAAGCATTTTTGAGCAAAAATAGCAATTTTTGATGAAAAAATGTCATTTTTTAGTGAAAATTTTGAAAAATGACCCCCCTCGAAAATTTTCGGAAAAGTGGACCCCCTCTATCCATCTATGGACCGGAGTCCCGGTCCCATTTTCGGAGTCTGGTTTCGTCATTTTTCCCAAATTTTTCCATTGTGTTAGTCAAGCTACCTTTTCAAGCAAATTTAATTTTTACTTTACGCTTGCGTTAATTTGTTCTCGCCATTAATTTTGATTAGCCGTGATTTTTTATTCCGCTTGCGCATGACTAATTTTATTATAAATAGGTGCAAAAACTTTTTTATTTTTAAAGGCTAAAGAAGTCATGCGGTTTGTCGAGCACTTGACACTCTAGTTGAGGTATCAGGATAAGAAAATATAGAAAGTTTAATTAATTCTTCTTCTTTGTTTCGTAATTGCGTGACTTGACCTTATTTTAGAGTGAAAAATAATTGCAATATGTTTTATATCAAAAATATTCGATATTTTAAATTTATATTTTTGGAATTTTTTAGAAGTTTTTGGAAAGATTCTAGGAAAAGGATTAATAAGAAAGGTTTTAAACAAATTTTTGAAGTGATGACCAATTTTTGCTATAATGCATCAATTTTTCTTTGATTCATGATCAGGGAAGCATTTTTAAGCTTCGGAATGCGCGCAATCGATTTCCCACATAAAATTAGCCCTAATAGGGTCATTTTTGAAAAAACTCCCCCCCCCCCCAATTTC
>OZJO01029194.1:0-45134 GCA_900406225.1 Acrobeloides nanus | reverse complement strand
CCCAATTTCGGGGGGGGGGGGTTGCCCGCAGGCCAAAATGAGGTCCACCCACAAAAAAATTTGCGACTCACCCGCGAGCCGCACAATTAAAAAATTTCCAAAATCGCCTATTTTTCACCAAAAAGTTTCATTTTCTGAGCATTTTCAGCTTATAAACAAGCATTTCTATACAAAAAAAATTTTCACCTGCGGCATGATTTTTGTTTTAACTAAAGAATTTCACCAACAATTTACAAATTCTACCATTTTTTTCAACAAAAATCATAATTTCCATAGCATCTTCAGCAAATAAACAAGTACATTGTGGAAAAAAATTTCGTCTATGGCGCTGGTTTTTGTTTTAACTCAAGGATTTCAACAAAAATTTTGTCGAAATTTTCTGAGCATTTTATCTTAAAAGGGAGGGGTCCAAAGTAGGGTTGAGTAGAAATTTTTTTACCAAGTGACCCTTTAGGAGAAATTTTATGCGAGGAATCGATTGCGCGCATTTTCGAACCTTGAAAACGCTTCCTTGACCCTGATTCAGGGAAGGAATCGGTGTATTGAAGCGAAAATCAAACATTTTCGGATTTTTATGAGAAAACCGTCGATTCTTAGGTTTTTCTAGGCAGGGAATAGATTGCGCGCACTCCCAAATTGTGAAAACGCTTCCTTGACCCTGATTCACGGAAGGGGTCGGTGTTTTGAAGCGAAAAACAATCTTTACGTAAAGAGAAACTTTCTAGTACAACAATTAGCACAGGAAAAATTCCATTTTCTTTTTTGCACAATTTTTCAGCCATCTCATCCAAATCCTAAAAATTATATCTTTCCTTCTAGGGACAATAATCTCATCATCATTCGACATTTACTTCCATACATCATCTCTTCACTTTTCACACCTTTGCCAATAATGAATTCTTGTTTTCATTAACTCGGTGTGTTTACATGTCTCTTGATTAGATTTTTTCTTGCCTAATCTTATGAGTCCCATCTTCATATACTGACCATCGATGAAGCACCTAGATGAAAGTCCCTAGAGAGAACAAAAATCCATCATAATAACCTTTGTTCTCTTCACAAAACGGTCTGGTGCTGTGTCGTTTTCAATTGAGGATGAGAATGATACGACTCATTAGTGAAGCTGTTGATTGCGTATATTCTCAAGCGATTTTCTGGGAAACTTGAATAATTTTTCTAGGTAGAAAATTAGAATCGTTAGTAAATATGTGTGTCAAAAGAGATAATAGATACATTTTTTCTCTTTCGTTGTTTTTCTTATGGCTTTTAAGCTTCTTGAAAAATATCTTTGACGAAAAAGGATTTAAAGAGTAAATATCTTTATTAATTATTCAGAACATTTTCTGCGTAGATAGCTCGAGATTTTACACTTTTTCTTAGTGTCATAATTTTGATTTTTTCGTTGCAAATTTTCATTTTTAAAAGACCAGTCTACTCGGGAAAAAGTTGGCATAATTTGTATATATTCGGAAAGTTCATAAAATTATGATTTTTTTTTGTTTTACGGCACCCTCTGAATTATCCGAGAACAACTTTGCCCTTCTGGCCGGGGATAACTTTTTGCTCTTGTCCTACAAATGCACATCCCTAGTGTTCTATAAGGTTGTGCCAAAAAAGTGGATTTTTGGGACCCGGAAATTTATTTTTCTAAGGGTAATCGGGGAATCGATTGCGCGCATTCTCGAACCCTGAAAATGCTCCCTTGACCCTGATTCAGAAAAAAATTGGATTTTTGAAAATGCAAAGATGACCATTTTCGCTTCAAAAGCACAATTTTTTCCTGAATCAAGGCCAGATAAATATTTTCAGGGTTCGGTAATGTGCAAAATCGAAAATTACTCCTAGAGAGGTTATTTTTAGAATTTTCGGGACCTAAAAAAATTACAAAAATCCACTTTTTTGGTACATCACTACTTCACCATTATGATCAAATTTGATCTTTGCTTCAGTAATATTTTTCTATTTTTGATATCCGAAACGAGACAGCAATTGCCGTATTTCTATGACGTCGTATAATATCGTTAAATTTTTAGGCTTGATTTGATTTCGACAAATTCGTGAAACTACACTTATTAATTTTCCTGCAAAGATGAAGGATATTTCTGATGAACGCTATCGTCTAGTTGTGCTTGGGTCATCGAAAGTAGGAAAAACGTCGATAATAAAGCAATTTTTGTCCAAAGAATTCCCGGAAAGGTACAAAGAAACGATCGAAGACTTGCATTCCAGGGATTTTCGAATACAAGTATAATAGTTTGGGTCAAAGTTTAAAAAAATATAACAAGTTTAGGGTGAGACGCTACATTTGGATGTGTTGGACACGAATTTTGATTTTCCTGATATGAGAAAAGTAGCTATTGCTTCAGCACATGCCTTTATGCTGGTCTTTGCTGTGGATAATGTTCAGAGTTTTAAGGAAGTAAGAGTTCTTGAAATCCAACACTCACAAAGGGGCACTTACCACAAAGAGAAAAAGTCACGACCTATGTATGGTAAAGTGGTAACACGGCTCATCAAAGAGGAACAAGGGCCAAAATTTAAAAAAAAATTTGCCAATCAGTTCAGCTCGCCGAGCACTTCAAAACGAGTACTATAACATGGGGTTGTAGCGATTTGATCCATGGCTGATTGGCTAACATGCTCGGATTTCACTTATAGGGCACGGGTTCGACCCCGCGCTCAAAAGTCAGTTTTTATTTTGTTGTCAAAATTCATGAAAATTTTTGCATATTCACATTTTTATGCGGGGAACATAATGCCGTTATTATCTTTCCATGAAAACTTTTGAAAAAATTGGAAAAAAGTTTTAGATTTTTCCAATTTTTTCAAAAGTTTCATGGAAAAATCTATAGGGTTATAGCTATCGTATTCCCAGCATAAAAATGTGGATATGCAAAAATTTTCATAAAGTTTAACAACAAAATAAAAACTGACTTTTTGGCGCGGGATCGAATCTGCGACCTATGAGTGAAAACCGAACACGTTAGCCAATCGACCGTGGACCAAATCACCAAAATCGCATGATATGGCACTCGTTTTGAAGCGCTAGGCGAACTGAGTCGATTGATCCCACTTTCTACTTACAATTCCAAGAAGGATGTGTTTATTTCCTTGTTTATTTACTTCCTAGTAAAATTTTTCCAAGATTTTATTCCGTTCACGTACGAACGTCGTGTTTTGATTCCGAACAAGTTTTTTTATAACATTTATACAAAAGCTCTTCAATAATTAGTTCCTAGAATGAATTTTAATTCTATTTTATTTCTAGATGAGCGATTTGTGGAGCGAAATATGCGAAAGAAGGGATAACATCCAATCTATTCCAATCGTTGTCGTTGGAAACAAAGCCGATTTGCCAACCAAAAAAGTACGTATTACATATGAATATTTTATATTTAGCGAAAATTTATGCATATGTTTTCATGATTTCCTAGTAAGGAAAAAAATTATAAAAAAAATAAAAGAAAAATACATATTTTTCGTCTGCCTTTTCAAAAGTTCAAGCTAGGGAAATTGAAAAAATTATGCAGGAACTAAATACTCTTTAAGGGGGGAGCGAGTTATCGCAAAAAAATTTTTTCGACAAACATAAAAAATGTTCGAAACGATGAAAAAATACTGTTTTCGAGGAAAAATCGAAAATTTTTTTGTGTTTTTTGGCCTTTTTTAGGTGTTGTTTGGACATCTAAAAATGGCCAAAAAACCCAAAGCGATTTTTAAAATTTTTCTTCGAAAACAGTTTTTTTTCATTGTTTCGAACATTTTTTACGTTTGTCGAAAAAAATTTTGAAACAAAAAATTTTTTGCGATAACTCGCCTCAATCGGCCCTCTCCTTTTAATTTTCTTGCAGGCAAGGATTAAAATTTAAAAAATTCGTCAATCAACTCAGCTTGCTGAGCGCTTCAAAATGATTACCATATCGTGGATTTTGGGGGTTTGATCCATGGCAGATTGGCAAAAGCGCTCGGTTTAACTCATATGACGAGCGTTCGATCCCGCACCCAAAAGTCAATTTTTTATTTCGTTTTCAAAATTCATGAAAATTTTTGCATATCTTCAATGCGATACGATGGCGCTATTATTATCCCATTCAAACTTTTGAAAAAATCGAAAAATCTTTAAAAAAATCTAATACTTTTTTCCAATTTTTCCAAAATTTTTCATGAAAAAATAAAGTCCCATCGTGTTCCCCACATAAAGATGTGGATATGCAAAATTTTTCATGAATTTTAATGCCAAAATAAAAACCAACTTTTGGGCTCGGGATCGAACTCGAGCCCTATGAGTGGAAGCCGAGCACGTTAGCCACTTGGCCATGGGGAAAACCTCCAAAACCCCATGATATGGTACTAGTTTTGAAGCGCTCGGCGAGCTGAGTCGATTGGAGAATTTTTTTAAATTTTGATCCTTGCCTACACCTTTTAACATTTTGGTGTGCCGTGCCCTCAAGTTTTGTTCCACATAACAATTTTGATTTTTTCCCTATCCAGCGTTTTTTCAGCACCGAAGTTTATTCTTCTCCCCACCCTAGTGCTGCCATTTTTGATTATTTCTAAGCATTATTTTTGGAGATGCTTATAAGCAACTTATTTTTTACAAAATTCGATTTTCATTAAAAATTCTATTTTTTTGAGCAAAATTCGATTTTTACAAAAATTCAAAAAATGCAATTTTTTGAATTTTTGTTTTTTCTAATATCAATGATTAATGGAGTCTGACTTGAATTATTTATAAGTTTTTTTGGCTTCTAATTTTATGAGAGCTTATGCATAAAAAACAAGCTGTGTTTTTAATGCCCTAAATAAGACTAAAACAGAATAACCTAACAAAAAATTAAGAAAAAAAATTTAGATCTATGAAGCCACCGCGACTGCTTGGACATCTCGCCTAAATGCCGATGTCCGCTATGTCGAAGCGTCTGCCAAAACCAACATCAATATCAATACCATTTTCTCAAAATTACTTGAACTTTCTGGCTTCCCCTTCGAAAAACCGGATGAAGAAGAGGATGATCAAAACGAAAAACCTGTGCTCCAAAAACGAGGCAGCCGAACGGCTTTGTCCAAACGAAACAGTGGTGGAAGCGTAAAAACTCCTCCACCCAAAACGCCTCCTTCTACAAAAAATTCGCTACCAAGTTCTCCACATAATAAATCTCCTCCACAACAGTTTTCTCCGACAGTGAGTTAAAATTTTTAAAATATAGTTGACTCTGTTGTGATTGGCATACACTTCAAGGTCGAAATTAATGGCCAGCCATTGGTGACTATCTTGGTGCAGTGGTGAGGTGCGCTGCCAAAGAGTTCAGCATCACCGCCACTAGTAAGGGTTCGGTTCCACTTGCGTCCAAAAGATTTTGCATGAACCAGAGATCGATTAAGGGATCAAAATAATAGCACTACTTCAAGGTCAAAATTAATGACATGCCATTCGGTGATCACCTTGGTGCAGTGGTGAGGTTCGCTGCCAAAGAATTCGGCAACACCTTCACTAGAAGGGTTTGGTTCCACTTGCGTCCAAAAGATTTTGCATTAACGAGTGATCGATTTGGGGGACCAAAACAATAGTAAAAATAAAAATTTTAGGATAAAACTCATGCTCCGGCCAGGAATACTCTGTCGGTAGACAATCATACCATGGAAATTCTTCAACAGCAGTTAAATACGAGCTTAACTTTGTTGCCAATGGATATGGTAGCGAATTTGAGGAGAAATCGGTCGTTGCGGGTAAGAGAACTTTTTAAAGAAGGCTCCTCAGCCAAATTTTTGAAAATTGGGGTTGGGAGGAGGGGGTATTTTTTGATCTGAGTTTTTGATAAAAAAATTAACATCTGTTATTAGGTAAAAGCCATTGAAAAAAACTGTGATGAAAACGTCCAAAATGGAACAAATGGACACGCTCCCTTGTCCAGAACTGGTTCTCTTATACGGCGAACAAAACACATGTCACTAAGATTAAGAAAAAATCATGACAAACAGGAGATCGAGCCTCAGGATGACCAAGAATGTCGCATCTCATAAAAAAATTTTCTTTATATTTTATATGTTTATGATCTCGTTCAGTGGCGTGTCCAAGGGCAGGGGTGGGGTATGCCAAAAAATTTTAAAGCAAAATAGTATTTTTTTTCAAGATTCGATAAAAAAGGAGGTTTTTAACTAGTTCTCCCCCCAAAACCAAATCCTGGACACGCTACTGACCTCATTTTTGTATTTATTCGAACAAATAAATTGTTTGCCAATGTTTAATTTATACATTAGGTATTTACAAACAATTAATTACAAAAACATAGACTTAAAAGATTAGTCCGCTCAGAAAAACTCTATATAAAAATGATATATTCAGAAAGTTCATGAAAGATGGAACATTTTTTGTTTTTACGGTATATTCTGAATCGTTGTAGTTTTTGAGATATTGCGTTTGAAACTGTTCATGTTTTCGTTGTAATACACAAACTTTTTGAATTTTTGCGAAAAAATAAATTTTTATATTTTTTAAATTTTCATAAAATGAACATTGTAGCAATTTTTTATAATTCTATGAGACGAATAAAATGACACTAAAATGATCAAATTTGAAAACTGTTTTGGGTTATTGAAACGAAAACCTGATTCATGTTTTCGTTTCAATAACTCAAAACAGTTTTCAATTTGAAAATTTTGGCGTAATTTTATTCGTATCATTTTTATATAGAGTTTTTTTTCGAATGTAATGGTCCTTTAATGTAGTGATATGTGCAAAAATTTTTACAACATTTAAAAATTTCTTGCCTTTCTTTGCATTATAAAAACTCTTTAACAAGTATTTTCTCGTCTTAATTCTTGGTTTTCCATATCAGTTTCTACCAAAGAGTTTTCCTAAAAAAATTTTATCATCAAAGACGCTAACGATTTACATGACTGAGTGATTAGTGTAGTGTGCCAGGATTTGCACTTATAAGTCGCGAGTTCGAATTCAGCTTCAAATTTAAGGTTTTCCAAATTCCATGAAAATTTTTGCATATCTCTATTTAGGTCCCTAAAACACTTTACAATCATTTTTTGGTTATTAAATACTTGCTGGAGCTGTATAGTAAGGTTAGGTTTTCTAAGTTAAAATCATTATTACTACACAGCTACAGAAAGTATTTAATGGCCAAAAAAATGATTCCAAAATGTTCTAGAGGCAAAAATAGAGGTATGCAAAAATTTTCATGGAAATTGGAGAACTTTAAATTCGAAGTGGAATTCGAACCCGCGACTTATAACCCACAACACTGTCACACTAACCACTCAGCCATGAGTAAAAGCTCATAAACCCCATGATATGGTACTCGTTTTAAAGCTCTCGTCGAGCTGAATCGATTGGCGACATTTATTTTTATTTTTGACCCGTTCCGCCACCTGTTTGGAATTTTGGTGTGCCGTGGGGGGGGGGGAGGCTCTAGAAATTTCCACAACGGGGTTCAAAACGTCATGCGGAACTTCCACAACGCATATAAATCCTTACTGGCGGCTCTAGGAACTTTCACAACAAAAAAGCGAAACTTCCACAACGAGTTCCGTTGTTGAAGTTCTTAGAGCCGGGAGGGACCATTAGAAAAATTATACATTTTTTTGTTTTGGGGGAGGTGTTGCGGTTGGCACTACTTCAAAATCGAAATTTAATACGAGTCAATCAGTAACCACCATGGTGTAGTGGTCAACGAATTCGGCATCACCAGCACTAGCAAGGATTCGGTTTCCCTTGCGTTCAAAAGATTTTGCTCTGCAATATTTAGCAGGAAATTCTAAGAGGAATACTTCAATTCCAAAGGAACCAGTGATCGATCGGGGATCATAACAAGGGGCATGCTCCCTTGCCCCCCCCCCCTAGACACGACACTGTAAAGGGGTATAAAAAATCAGGGTCGAGCCAAGGATCCGGCCTCTGGCCACCTTGTCCGCTGTTTCCACCCCTAATCACACCATACTCTTATAATTCCTTTAAGTTGATTGACACTCATTTTTGATCGGGAAGAAAATCTATCTATAGCCAAATTATTTTCTTTGTTATGGGTATTTACCACTTCCCTAAAAATTTTTTTTGAAAAATTCAAATAAAAAAATTAAATAATTACTTAAAAGAAATGGCTAAATCTGTAACTTTAAAAGCATTCAAATAAGCTGGTACACAAATTTGAAGATAGGTACAATGTTCTTTGACAACAAGATCAAAATCTGGAGTGAACTCGCCGATTTTCATGATTTCTTCTAGAAAGTTCACAAAATTTTAAGATAGAACCAGTAAGTAGCTAGGCCAAAATTTTGGGGAAAATGAAATTTTTATATTTTTTTTGCACAATATTTTACAAAAATGAATAGTGCCCTTTTGAAAAAATCTTTTACCTTCTTTCCTGATAGTACTAAATTTCCTGATAGAACTTTCAAATTTTCCTTCTTTAATATTTTGACCAATGGATTTTAAAACCTCATCTCCAAAATGCTCCCATGGCCCAACATGGAATTTTAATTTTGACTAAAATTTTTAAAATTTAAATTAAAAAAATATTCTTGCTTGTTTAAAATAAATTGTTGCCTTTCCTTCAATAATCAAAATAAATCTTCTTGAAACTTCACCATTCGTATAAAGATGTACCGATTTTGGTTTAAATTGTTCGCCATGCAATTTTGGTGATGAGTTTGATAAATAGATCTAAAAACATACTAGTTTCTGTGGGGTCCCATTTTTCTCACACATATTTTTCTAGAGAATTTGAAATTGGGCAAAAGTTTTCAGACACGACTGTGACTCGAACCCGGACCTCCTGGCTACCGTCCAAGCGCACTACCATTGTGTTACCGAGATCTCTAGCTGATGCCCGTTAATTTCTGGTGAATTAACGGACATCAGTCGTCAAATCCGACAGATACGTCCAGATCCGTCCAAATCCGCTCAGATCCATCTATATCCGTCTAGATCCGCCCAGACCCATCCTGATCCATCCGGAACCGCCCAGATTCGTCCAAACCCATCAAAATCCGTCCAAATTGTTCAGATTCGTCCAGATCCTTTCAGATCCGACCAGTTCCGTCTAGATCAGTCCAGATGTACATATCCTTCCAAATCAGACAGATACTTTTAGATCTGTCCAAATCCGCCCAGATCCGTCTATATCCGCTCAGATTCGCCCAGATCCAACAAAATCGTCCAGATCTGCCCACATCCGTTTAGATCCTTCCGAGTCTACCCAGATCCGTCCAGATCCGTTCAGATCCGTCCTAATCCGCCACAATCGTCCAGATTCGTCTAAATCCGTCCAGACCAATCCAGATCTGTCCGTTCATCGAAAAATTCTTATTACCTTATAAATATTCTTGATGATAAGCATCCTTAAAGCTCGACTATCTAAAAACGGTGCCGTAAAAATCTTGTTGTGCATTTGAAGCCAATTCAAAATAGCTTTTGCCAAAGCATCAGAAATATTCCTGCAATTCTCTTCATAACCACCCATGGGTCTAATGGCAATAAATTGATTTTGCTATAAAAAAACGAATTGTTTGAGAAAAAATCTCTGTGAAAATTTATTTATAAGGTTTTTTATCTTTAGATTTAACCTTACCTTGCTTCCAGAAAACTTCCTCTTCCTCCGAAATTTATTATCTAATATCATATCAGATTCATCGATAATTTCGGCTTGTAAAATTTCTTCGACAATATCTTCCAATGTAATAATACCCAATATCTCTCTTCTTTCTTTATTATTATTAAAGAATGTGTTTTCTGATTCGACTATAGCCAAATGATAATTTCCCTAGAAAAGTTTCCATTACATCGAGGGTGTCGTTAGATGTTACATTTCAACTTTTGGAGCTATTATACAATGGGGGGGGGACATTTACGTGAAAATGTTTTCTGGAAATGACCCCTCTAGGGGTAAAACATGCGGGGAATCCGAATTTCACATTTTCGAAGCAAAATAACGCCTTCCCTGAATCAGGGAAGCGTTTTTTCGCTTCGAAAATATCAAATTCGGATTCCCCGCATGTTTTTTCCCCTAGAGGGGTCATTTCCAGAAAAAACTTTGAAAATTTTTCACGTAGGTGCTCCCCCCCCATTGTATAGTAGCTTCCAACTTTTTCCGACCTGACTTATCATTTAATTACGATTACTTCAACATCCTTATTGCTTACCTCTTTAAACTCATCCAGCATTGTATGTAATGGAGTGAATTCGGGTATAAATCGAAGTTGATGATTATAAAATTGACATACTGAGCTCACAGTAAATTCATCCGCTGGGTCAAGTAAGGCTAGGTCTTTTACAAAAAGTAATGAAACTATCTAAATTTTGGACTTATCTTAAATTTTTTAAACTAAAAATTCAAACCTGATTCCGATCACTATTGGCATAAACAGGAATTCGAGAATAACCTTTGTGGATAATATCTGTGATATTTTTATTATTTAACATGGTTTCTTCTGGGATCATAAACACGTCCTGAAATTTTGTAAAAATGAAGGAAAAGTTGTCAATCACATCAAGGGGGCAGCTAGGTTCAAATTTTTAGGAGTGGTTATCTTTAATTTTTACTCATTGACCATCATTTTCAAGCTTTTCGGAATGTGGAAGACAAAAAGACTTCGAAAAAATGTCCTAGACCCAGGACCCCTGGAAACTTTGGAGTTCCAGAACCCATGGATCCGGGTCAAGGGCGTAGCTAGGATTTCATTTTCCCAAAAATTGTTTTTCAAGGAAAAGTTTGACTTTTTTAAATGAAAAATAGTTAAATTGTTTTAAAATAGGTAAAAATTTAAAAAATCGATGTTTTTTGAAAAAAAATTTGGTCCCCATTAAAAAATATAGGAAAAGTTTTCATTTTTTTCCATTTCAGAGGGCAATTGCCCCCCCCCCCCTCCATAGCTACACCACTGGTCCGGGCCTATAGCCCTAGAACCATGGGTCCTAAAGTTCTCAGAGCACACATAGGAGATAAGACCTGAAACCCAATGGGTACTGTACTCCAGACCCAAGGATTCAGGGTTTAGAACCCAACTGGGTCCGGGAAATCCTAGATCAGAGTCCTTTGGTTCCTGATGACCTAAAAATTGATTCAGTTTAGAATTCTGAGAAGACACCGACGTCAACTTTTTTACACTTATTCAAAGTTATACCTCCATTTGAGTCATGATATCTTTCACTTTCTTCTCGGAAATTTCCATCGCGCCAACCGCTATTTTTAAATCTTCTGCCAGTTCTTCATTTTGTTCCCACTTGGGTGTCATTTTCATTAACTCTATAAGATGATTTCTATCATATGGTTTCATTTCATCTCCAAGGATCAAGTTCAGTGTTTTCCCAATTGGATAAGATAGTGGAAATGTTAACAACATAAAAAAGCGAGTCAACCATATGGTATGAGCACCTACTGCTAGACCGTGTCTAAAATTGTTTGATTTAGAGAACAGCAAGGGCCAACATTTTACATCATAGGTCGGCAAGGTGGGGGGGGGGAGAGGGGAATTCGCGGAGAGCAAGAGAAAAAGCTTCAAGAAATCGAAGCCATTTAAGGAAGTTTACAAGTCAAACATTTGTTGGCTGCAATAGAGCAGTGGGTTAAGCATCGACGCCAAAACGGAAAGCAAAAAACAACAGTGAAAGTCCAAGACCGGGTAGTACAACAAACTTTTGCGAATCTCCACGACACGTCCCTCACCTTATTACACTTCAATCCTGGTTTGGGGTGTAATTTAAGATCAATCTTACTGTATGCATATACTCTGTGGAATAATTTCTCCTAGTGTTACAATGCCAAACGATGCGACTATAAACGCAATGAAGCCAGAAGTAAGATCTTCCATTAATATAGAAATGGCTGCATTTACAATGACGTTCATTAAGAGAATTGTGCAGAGGAGACGATTACCAGCTTTACGGACTGGGAGGATGGTTCTAGCATATTCTTGTTCTTTTTCAGAGCCTAAGAGAGTTATGAAAATGGAAAATGATTAAAAAAATTTACCCGATTTTATAATAAGAGTCAATTCTGTTGGTGAAAGTGCCATTAAGCCCAGATTTAAGCCGGAAAATAAAGCTGACATGCAAAATAAAACCCCAAGGACAGCATATTGAAGTTCATCTGGTAAAATATGATGTGGTGGATCGGATGTGGAGACTATCCAAGTTCTTTGTTCATCGTTCTAAAAAATTTTAGCGTAAAAGTTTAAAAAAAATATAAGTCCCGACCAATTCCAAATCCTCTTCTTCTAATCTTCCAAAAAGTTTTTCTCTCCAACATATTCTATATGGTATTTCTGATCTAAATTCGTGGAGTTATGTTATTTTAAAAATATAGAATGTGTCCATATTTTTCAAAAATTAGTGAGGTGATATTAGCCAATTTCAAGATTTTTCAGCGGGAGGGCAGATGTGGCGTTAGTGGTGACTATACTGGCTATAGCCCCCCAAGCAGGCCGAAAACCGGAAAAACCTAAGTATCCCTTATGTTTTCATATTATGGCCAAAATTAGGTTTTTGGGACAACTTTCAATTTTTTGGCAAAAATTCGATTTTTGACTAAAAACTTTTTTTTAAATTTTGACCCTTGCTTGCACCTTTTCGGCATTTTCCTAGGTTATGGGAGGGGGAAATATAACTTCTTACAAAGTTATCTCGAATTTTCTTCAGTTGACAACCCTCTCTCCATGGATAGGGAAGGTCACAAGAGGCTTCTTATAATTTTTGATGGGCTCAAAAATCCCTCCCCCCCCCCCCACACACACAGTCGATCCTTCTCTCTTGTCATCCCGTCCCCAATTCTGGAGGGGGAAGTTATAAAAGTAATTAGAGAAAAAGCCTGCTTGGGGCGAAAGGGCGTAAGGAACGAGATCTTTCCCTACAGCCTATCTTTTAAAGACTATTTTATGTCTTACTCTGGAAATTTCGCTGGTAGCTCAATAACCTTTTCAGTCTGAGTTAAAAATTCTGGATAAGAAACATTTATGACTGAATGCAAACAAATATCACTGGTGAATGTGACAAGCCCAATACGATCCAGCATAAATCCAAAAATGACGACTCTAACGGGAGTATCTGGTTCGACAACACTTCTGGCAGCTGAGCTAAAATTTTGTAGCTTTTCAATTTGTTGACAATGCATAATTAAACTATCAGATTTTAGTGGTAATTAGTGATGAATTCGTGGGGGGGGGGACCAAGGAAAATTTTTTATTTTACTAGATTTGGGGATAAGATTCCCCCAACCCGCTCCATAATTATGGCGCTTATCACACTTACTCGTAACTAATAAATCC
Source organism: Acrobeloides nanus (assembly GCA_900406225.1). NCBI lineage: Eukaryota > Metazoa > Nematoda > Chromadorea > Rhabditida > Cephalobidae > Acrobeloides > Acrobeloides nanus. The sequence continues at coordinate 31,865 of OZJO01029194.1, read as the reverse complement.
TTTTGCATTAATATTATTTTCTACTCGAACTCCAGATATTATCGGTCTATTTTCTATTATTTCTATTTCAGGGTTTGCATCTAGTATGATCTAAAAAACAAATATTTTATTCAATGGGCCGTAAGCACAAACTACGCTAAAGCTAACCCTAATAGCTGTAGCTAACCCTAATAGCTGTAGCTAACGTTAATAACTGTAACTAACGCTAATAGCTGCTGGTGGAGTTAACTTACAGGTAGGTGGAGGTGACTTGCAGGTTTTCGTGTTATATCCGTTTCGTTAAGGTTGGCATCTGGTAAGATCTAAAAAACAAATATTGTATTCAATGGGCCGTATGCACAAACGACGCTAAAGCTAACGAAAATAGCTGCAGCTAACGCTAATAGCTATAGCTAACGTTAATAACTGTAGCTAACGTTAATAGCTGCAGCTAACGCTAATAGCTGCTGGTGATGGAGTTAACTTACAGGTTGGTGGAGTTGACTTGCAGGTTTTTGTGTTATATCTGTTTCGATAGGGGTTGCATCTAGTAAGACCTAAAAAACAAATATTTTATTCAATGGGCCGTATGCACAAACGACGTTAACGCTAATAGCTGCAGCTAACACTGATAGCTGTAGCTAACGCTAATAGCTACAGCTAGTATGCACAACTGCAGTTATTAGCGTTAGCTACAGCTAATAGCGTTAGCGCTAGCTTTAGCGTCAATTGTGCATACGGCCGATTGGCCTAGTTAAGTTAGAAATTTAGGAGGGGATTCATTTTTAGATTTGTTGGCTAACCATTAGGGCATAAGATCATCAAAAAACAGAGTAATATATTAGGTTGACGAAATTTTCAAAAAAAAATTTTTCGGGTCGAAAAAACATGGAAAAATCGCCCAAATTCCGGTTTTTTATACATCCTGAATTATTGAACAACCTAATATATTTTTGTTTTTGAGGTCAAGTTCTCGATTTTATTTTTTTATTGATTCAATTATTTCAATTTTCTTGATACTGAAGTTAGATGCTTAGATATCTTTTATGTGTAAAAATTCAAGTCAATATTACATACTGAAAAATATTTACGACTGATAAAATTGACCAGTCAATTACTTGATCAGACATTACATTACAATTTTTTATAGACCAAAGTTCAAAAATGGTAAAAAATAGCAAGCGTAAAGGGGTTTCGATTTAAAAAGAGAAAGCAAACAATTTGCAGTAATTTATCTAGGCCACCCACGGCATAGGAAAATGCTGAAAAGGTACTGGCAAGGATCAAAATTAAAAAAGTTTCGCCAATCGACTCAGCTCGCCGAACGCTTCAAACAGAGTACCGTATCATGGGGGGGGGGGTTAGGATTTTGACCAATGGCCAAGTGGCTAGCGCGATCGGCATTCACTCATAGGGCGTGGGTTCGATCCTACGCCCAAAAGTCATTTTTTTTGAGTGAAGATACGTTAGCCACTCTGCCGGGGTAAAAACATGCGGAGAATCTAAATTTGACATTTTCGAAGCGCAAAAACGCTTCCCTGATTCAGGGAAGACCTGTGTATTGAAGCAAAAAGTCGCAAAAATCGCATTTTTACGACTTTTCGCTTCAATACATAGGCCTTCACTGAATCAGGGAAGTGTTTTTTCGCTTTGAAAATGTTAAATTCGGATTCCCCGTATGTTTTTACCTCTAGAGGGGTCATTTCCAGAAAAAATTTTTCACATGGGTGGCCCCCATAGGAGAGAAAGTTGAATAACACAATATCCAACTTTCTCTAAAGAGAAGAAGTTGGATATTGTGTAGAAGCTGCGCCGATTTTTTCAGTCGCTAAATTTTTTCAAACTTTTCTATATTGTTCATACGTATGAGTATATTATTCAACAAGACAACAAATATTTTCGTTTTTCTGCTAAATCTTCACGTTTTTAACAAACCTGTGAAAAAGTAAACCTAATAATCCAAAAAAATACAATCGTTCGCATCATATTCAACATTTTCATTAAAAAGGCATCTATTAAAGAAAAATATTTATTAGATGAATATGACAAAAGAAAGAAAAACACATGTTCTTTGAATCATTGGTCGTTTGAGTTCGCACTCACAGCCATATTAAGGGTGAAATTGTGCGAATCGTTCAGATAACAAGTTTTATGACATACTCTGATCTATTCACTCGGAAAATCGAGGGAGACACACAAATATTGGGCAGCAAAAAATGCTGTTTAAAATGTTTAAAATTAAAGCTAACATTTATCCGTGAAATTTTGAGAAGAAAGAAAAAAACTTTTCAAAAAATTAGAAAGAGTCAATGCCCATGAGATTTTGGAAAGAAATAAATTTTTCTTTAAAAAAATTTCAAGATTAAACAAAGATAAAAAATCCCGAAAATACAATAATAAAAAAATCCTTAAAGGTTTATGCCGCATAGTTTTATGCCAAAAAATTTTTTTCCAAATTGGCTAATTTTTGTATATAGATGTAATTTTTTTGCGAGAAATTGATTGCGGGCATTCCTGTAGCGTGAAACGCTTCCTTGACCCTGATTCAGGGTATGGGATGGATGATTGAAGCGAAAATTGAAATTTTTTCGACCAGAAATCATCCTCCTCTGAGGGGATGGTAATTTTATGCAGAGAATTGATTGCGCACACTTTCGAAATTAGGTATCAGAAGACTATCTGAAGCTAAAAAAGATCCTTTTTTAAAAATCTTAGCCGAATTTAATGAGGTAGTAGGGGGGAGGACCGGGAGTCCCCTCCCCCCCCGTCCCACCTTGCCGACCTATGATACAAATATTTTTTAAATTTCGTCATGAAAGAGTTATATACAAAGATTAAATATATGCACAAATTTTTTCAAAAGATGAGATAAGAAAAAAATAGAAAAAAATTATAATTTCATATGTCTAGTTTTATATTGACCTAAGGGAATAAATTAGCAAAGATAAACATATAATGCAGAAAAGATAAAAAAAATACAGGGTGTCCCCAAAAAAGTGGAATTTTCTTGATTTTTTCATGAATGTTGAAAAAAATTTTTCTAAAAACTACTCCTATAGGGGTAATTTATGCGGGGAATCGATTGCTCACACTCCCAAAGAATGAAAACGCTTCCTTGATCCTGATTCAGGGTACCATGTTGAAGCGAAAATAAAAAAATTCAGTTTTTGATCGGATATCCGACTACCTAGTCTTTTCTATGCGAGAAATCGATTGCGCGTGTTTTCAAAACGTGAAAATGCTTCCTTGCCACTGATTCATGCAAAGGGTGGGTGTATTCAATTGAAAAAGGATCAGTGAAGATGTATGCTTTTTAAGTTTATTATAAATCACAATTTATCATTTTTTAGGATCAGGGAAGCATTTTCACGTTTCGAAAACACGCGCAATCGATTTCTCGCATAGAAAAGACTAGGTAGTCGGATATCCGATCAAAAACTGAATTTTTTTATTTTCGCTTCAACATGGTACCCTGAATCAGGATCAAGGAAGCGTTTTCATTCTTTGGGAGTGTGAGCAATCGATTCCCCGCATTAAATTACCCCTATAGGAGTAGTTTTTAGAAAAATTTTTCCAAAATTCATGAAAAAATCACGAAAATTCCACGTTTTTTGGGACACTCTGTAGCTATTGATATTTAACCCGTCTTTTCCGCTCATCCTAAAAATAGGATGTGCCTTAATGTGTGCATAAAAAATTATAAAATTTGCTTTCAACCCAACTCTTTTTGCATGTAGTCATTCGCGTTTTAGTCAAAAGTAAAAATCAAGTCGTGAGCTTTTTAAACGTGTCTATATTTTTCTGTAAGAGTTTTAAAATTTCGAAACTATGGTGTTAACAAGGTAAAATTGGTTAGTTTTTTAAAAATCAAAAAAGTTAATTTTTTGAAAAATTTGTTTGAAAAATATTTAAAACTACGTGCGAACTTTCAAAAAATATTTTTTTTGCATTTAACAAGTCAATAAGTTTGAGCTAAAAATGACTCTGAAAGCATATTCTAAAAATAGGATGGTCGGCATTACCCTATACGTTAACATAAAATTTCATAAAAATGGCCGCAGCGCAGGTTATAGATCATCTAGAACTTTTTGATGCAGATAATTAAGTTCGTCAAGCAGGCGTGTTTTTTAAGCCTACTACAGACTTTTCTGGTGGTGAATCGGATGGTGAAGGAGAAGCTGATTTTCAACGGTTGCCGGCACGTCAACTTAGAACCCGGATCGAAGTGAATGTGCGTATTTTTCATGCAAATTTCATACACATCCCTAAGGCATAAAATTTTGATTTATTTAATGTTTATGTAGCAGATATTTGTATTTACATGCAATTTATAATTATTTTGTGTTAAAATAAAAAATGACTTATCGTACCCCCTAGCGATCCATCCTAAATTTAGGCATTTTTAGTTCTCACACTCTAATAAAGATTTTGGACAAAACAAAAACATTGTTGTGCTAGTTAAATTATGAATAAACAAAAAATCATCATAAGACTACAAAAATCGATTCTCGGAAGAGACGGGTTAAACTTAAAAATTAAAATAATAACACTTAAAAAATCTGAAAGAAATAAAAATTTTTTCAAAAATCTCAAAAAGTTTGTTGATTGATCAACTTGAGACTCTCTTTTCGAAACAAATACACAAATATGATTGCTATCAGAACCGGAAAGTTACTTCACTTCACGTTCTTTCATCTTTAATGGATTAGATTGAACTCGAACATTTATTTCTTATAACAAAAAATTATGTACTTATTCATTTGTCTAAAAAGTGATTGATTTTTATGCGTGACAAAGGCACGTGAACAAATTTGGGGTATATGGATCCATACAAATACCTCTCGAAAATCTTGACTTTCTGTGGGCGGCAAAAACATCAGATGACCAAGGTAATTTTCGATTTTTCAAAAAAATTTGGAACTACTACGTCTGGGGGCGCACTTAACAGGAATAAAAATGCCGAAGTAAAAATGTAAAAATTACTCTATATAAGGGTAAAAATTGNGGGGGGGGGGGGGGGAGGAGGGGACCCCCGATGCGGTGGTCCCCCACCACCTCCATCAAAAAAAGGACTTTTTTTTAGCTTGAGGTAGTCTTCTGAAACCCAATTTTTATGGACCACCTCATATGTTCGGCGGGGTCAATGCGTGGACCCGCCCCTCAATTTTGGGTCCGTGCGTGTGTGGGTCAGGGGGAGGCTCCCCCCTTGCCGACCTATAATGGACACCCTACGAAGGTGTCCATTTATCGAGGGAGCTCAATTTTGCACTATGAATTTCTTCTAAAATATAAAATCATGCTTTTTTCTCCCCAAAAACAAGATTTGATGTGATTTTAGTGTAAAAAAATGACAAAATTTTATAAAGAAGCAAAATTAAAAAATATGACAAAAAGAACAATGTACGACAAAAGATCAAAAGATAACAGAATCACATGGCAGGCTCTTCATCCGATCCCTCTTCTGTCGATTCCATTCCGCCGGATCCAGACGGTTCTTGTGTATCAACGATTTCGCAAAGGACACAAAGATTTGCCGATTACGAACAAAGGCAGTTTCTCAGAGCAGGTCATATTTGCGCCTACAAGGACAGTGATTCCTTTTTTGCCTGTCGTGCACTTCTCATCTTAAAACGCGCCAATCATATTTAGAAGCCTATAAAAACTTACCTTTAAATGCCAAGATTTTGTTTGGCAACAGCTGCCAAAACAACCCAGTATCATCAGCATTGAAAACGTCATTGGGTGAAAACGAAGCCAGTATAATGTGCAACACTTCTTGCTGCCATTGATTGAGAGCGCCGATATCGATGTTGCCGGCTTCACCCTGAATGCGCTTGAACTGGACCGAATGACATCGCGTGAAGTTGTAAAGCCATCCTTCTGATGCTTTAAAGTCCGAGGTTCCCAACATTTTCATCCTTCCTTGACCTTTCCTTTAAAAAGAAGTTAACCTCGAAAGCCAGTCCTATAAAAAATGCCTAGAAAAAATGGGAAAATTTGGTAAATTTTTGTTGAAAATCATAATGGGGAACCCTTGTTCGGGCCATCGATCTATAGGTAGTGAGTGTGCCGTAAAATTTTTGGGCGCAGGGATCATGTTAGCCTAGGGTGGCAGATAGGGCTGAGCGTTTTGCGGGGTTTTTGAAACCCCACAGCTGAGATCTCGTTATCTTGCAATAAAAAGTTGCGGGGTTTCATCAAATCCCGCAGGTTTTTATTATCAAAATCTGCGTGTTTGATGAAAGCTGCGGGGTTTCAAAAGCCCCGCAAAACGCTCAGCCCTAGTGGCAGGTGAACCCCCGAAATTCAGGGGAGTGTATACATACGCATGGACTGATCCTTTATTGTTTGAAACAACTCGTATCTTTGCTTCTCATTAAGAAAGTGTTTATTTTGCATACATAATTAAATCTTCCAAATTACTCAATTTGCACATTAGCACCTATTTGCATCCAGTCGAATGCCGTTCGGTGTCATCTAAACCATCAATTATGTATACTGGCACCAGATTTATATAATACTCTTTTAATGAAACGTTATTTTTAGCTTATACAAGGTGATCAAAAAATGTCGTCTGAGCGATTTTTCGATGAATTGGGACGCAGAATTTTTTTCTAAAAATGACATTTCTAGGGGTAATTTTACACGGTCGATTGCATGCATTCCCTAAACTTGAAAATGTTCCCCTGATCCTAATTAGTCGGATTAGGGGAGAATCCGAACTTTTTTCATTTTCGCGTCAATACGCTATCCTGAATCAGGGTCAGGGAAGCATTTTCAAGCTTCTAGGATGCACGCAATCGATTTCTCTTGTAAAATTAGCCCTAGGAATGTAGTTTTTAGAAACAATTTCCGGGTTCAAAATCATCAAAAAATCGCTCAGATAACATTTTTTTTGGACCACCCTGTAAATAAATGATTTAAAAGATGTCAATTTTTTGATGGTTAAAGTCGATCAAAAATTTAACGCTTTTTTTCTTGACATGCTGACCTAACAGTTGGTCAAAGAGATTTGAAATTTTTTTTCTCAACTCGACCAATTTTTGCTTCAAAACCAGATAATTAATGACACCCTTCAACACATTAAGTTGTGAACGATGAAAACATTTGGAGTTTAAGCCGAAGATGTCTCTAGAGTCTTTTTTGTTCGGTAATAATTTAGTGGATATCAGTCAGCGGAAGTTATGTTTTGAAGTTATAAAACTTTTTTAAAGTCTTAAAATTTTTATGCAAACTTGATTTTTTAGTTGTTTTTATGAGGCAAAAATAAGGGTATACAATGCGAATACATGGCGTAATTAAGGGGGTGTACACTAGTGATGCATCCAGTGTTTGAATCTGTTGTACAACAGATTTTCTACTGTGTTATACAGCAGAATGATTCTGTTGTAATCTGTTGTGTTAACACAATAGAAAAACTGTTGTGCACAACACAACAGAAAAAACTGTAATTACGATTTCGACATATCACTAATGGGCTAATCACATTTGACCTTTCTCAAAATCACACATTTGACCTCAGATCAAACGTGTAATTTGGAGTTTTTTGATGAATTTTGAATTTACACATTTGACCTCACAAAATTACGCATTTGATCTCATTTTTTGTCGAGTTTTCAATTGACCTGGAGTCAAACGTGTAATTTTGAGAAAGATTAAATCTGTATTAGCCCACTAATGTACATCCCCCATTCCTGGAAGAATTGAAAAGTGGCGTAGCCAGACCCCCTGGAACAGGGGTGGTACACTCTAGTTGAGTCATAAAAAATGGGCATTTTTTTCAAAAATCAAGCTTTATAGCTGCCAAAAATGCCCCTTTTCTAATTTCTTAAAAAACTTCTTTTTTGTTCTTGCCCATCCCGACCGGAACTAAAGTGTGCGAGCATCGTCGACTTTGCTAGAGGAAGTCTTCATCTCCTTCCCCTCGTACGCGCACTCTTCTTTCCGGCTTTTTGCCGCAAAGCCCTAATTGGACCCACTCGACCTATGAAATTTTCCGGAGTTGGAGTTTTTGGGCGTAATTCACTCAAGTGTATTTCGCGTGTGTGGCCCTAAAGTAGTGTCCGAAAATAATGAACACGCAATCATTTTTGGCTTTCGTGAAAGTGAAGGCTTACCTCTCGTTATTAAAATTGCTACATAGTTCGTACATAGTTGTCAGTTTTTGATTGTTTGTTGAAGGGAAAATTGGATTTTTTTTCTCCATAGGATTCCATTTTTACAGATTTAACACATTTCCTGCCAATAGAAAGAAGTCCATTGGTGTAGGACACTAGGATTTTTTATGGGGGAGGAGGTGGGTACAAAACCCCAAAAAAACAAAAGGTCAAAAAGTACCCCCTTAAGTTTTTGTCCAAAATTATGTTTTTGTCTAAGACCACAAGCTACCTGTGGATTTTGGTCAAAATTTTGAAAAAGTTTGAAAAAAACCACAGGTAGAACGACAGGTAGAAAAAACCTCTGGATTTTGGACTTTGGGTCATTGCCCTCCGTCAGAAAATCCTGACTACGTGCCTTGGGGGAGGCAATGCCCTCATTGCCGCCTCCCCTTCCCCCATTCAACGATGCCTCTGAGTTCCTTCTATATTTTCGTTTTAACTTTGAAACAGACTGTATAAATTTATGCAAATTTTAGCCATAATGATCCCCCAAAAAGCTACAATTGATGAAATTCTAAGTTTTGATTCCAACAGCTTTACATTTACTGATAGTACCCAATTATATACTCATGTGCGTAAAAAACGATCTTGTGCTTTTCCTATTATGAAAATGATAGCTGTGATAATAATTGGGTTTATTGGATATATTCTAATCTATTACATTCTTATACAAATATATTTGGAATATAAAAAGAAGTACTTTCAACATCTAGTAAGGTTAAAGCTAGTGGAGGATAATTTTAAGTGTAACAACGAGGAGTCATGCACCCCCTCATAGGAACAAGGAGGATTAATTTTTGTGTGAAGCATATCTGGACAGAGTGGTGCATATTTTCCAAAAATTTGAGAGAGGGTAATGAGACAACTTCAAAATTTTTTGACACCCCCCCCCACCGAGTTGACGACCAAAAAAAGATCACAAAAATCTTTTTACAACCATTTTTTACGAATATTCTTAAAATAGCAACCAAAAAAAGATCGTCAAGATTTTTGCTAGGGGGTAAAGGGGCAAACTTAAATCTTTTACGGCGGAGAAGAGAGGTACATTTCTTACCCCTTATTGTGACGACTAACTATAGACTGTAAAAGTTTGGAATATTTAGATGAGCTATGTATTTATAGTTAGTCGTCACAACAAGGGATAAGAAATGTGCCTCTCTTACTTCTCTTCCGGCATTAGGACTCGCTTCAACTTTTTCTACAATCTACTTTCTTCAACTTTTTTATTACCCTTTGACGTATTTTTCAGTGAAAAATTTTTGCACCATCGTGTTCAGCACATAGAAAAACGTGTATATTCAAAAATCAAACGATGTAAACTATGGGAAAAAATTATACTCATGAAAGTTGTAGAAAGTAGGTTGGAGAAACAAAAAGTTGAAGAAAGTCCTAATGCCCTTTTTTCCATTAAATACTTCAAATCCAAAATCTACTCGCTTAGATAATTTTTCATGATAGTTTCCATAAATATTTGATTGCATTGTCAGACTCACGCGTTAAATTGGCCGGGTGTCCACAAGGCGCAAATTAAGTTATCCTAGATTAGCATACGAAAAAGATTGCGTAGCAGCAGCGGTCAGCTGAGTTCGAGAGTGTGACCGCTGGAATTGATGAGCTTGTGCAATGAACCATGAAATTTGATCTACATAAAATTTTTCTTTAGCAAGATATCAAACAAGAATGTTTATGCACATATAAGAACAATTTATATAATATGTGTTATCATTTACCAGAAAATTCAAGTGTTGTTGGAGAAAAATTTGACTGTAAAAGTTTGGAATATTTAGATGAATTAGGTATTTATAGTTATATTTTTGTAATGAAAAGACTTTGTCCTTTATAGCCTACTTTTTTTCATTCTCAACATAGATCTTCATGAACTACCCCTCCTCCACCCAAAAACCTTCATAACTACCCTTCCCTCACACGGCGCGCCAAAAACCCGAAAAGGTGGGCAAGGGTAAAAAATAAAAAAGAATGTCGTCAATCAACTCAGCTCACCGAGCGCTTCAAAACGAGTACCATATCATGGGTTTTGGAGGGTTTTCCCATGACCAAGTAGCTAACGCGCTCGGCATTAACTCATAGGGCATGGGTTCGAACCCGATCCCAAAAGTCATTTTTTATTTTGTTGTTAAAATTCATAAAAATTTTTGCATATCCACATTTTTATGCGGGAAAAACGATGGTGCTATTATTCTTCCATGAAAACTTTTGGAAAAATTGAAAAAAAAGTTTTAGGTTTTTCAATTTTTTCAAAAGTTTTTATGGAAAAATAATAATGCCATCGTGTTCCTGGCTTAAGAATGTGAATATGCAAAAAATTTCATGAATTTTGATAACAAAATAAAAAATGACTTTTGGGCGCGGGATCGAACCATCTACATGTGAGTGAAGGCCGAGCACGTTAGCCAATCGGCCATGAGTCAAACCATCAAAATCTCATGATATGGTACTCGTTTTGAAGCGCTCGGCGAGTTGAGTAGATTGGTGAATTTATTTAATTTTGACCCTGCCTGCACCTTTTCGGTGTGCTAGAACCAACATGGCCTATCCTTTCCCCAGAACCTTCATGATCTCTCCTTTAGAGACTTCATGATATACCCTAGATAATTTTTTAAATTTTAGACTTAATAAATACACCACACATGAATTTTATTGATCTACACAAAAATCCACTACCAGAACCAATTTTTGTAACAGCTGTTTCAGAAAATCGATTTTTTCAGGGAAAATACTTGGTTTGTATATAAATTTTTGCATTTTTTCAATTTTTTACAATTTAGATTAAATCCATAAGAAAATTATGGCCAAACAGAACACTTGTTATTTATGACCTGGGTCTATCTGACGATCAAACAAGATTTTTCAAAAATCTCTGTAATGTGGAGTACAGAAAATTTAATTTTGAAAAGTATCCAAAAGAAGTGGCTAAACTTTTACAGTATCGGTGGAAACCTATAGTGATAGCAGTAAGATTTTGTGGCTTGTCCTCAAGGAGTAGCATGGAACTGAGAGATACGGGAGACAAGGGAAATTAGATTGATGAAATGGCTTCGACCGAGCCAAGAAAAAAGGCTCAGGCCGAGTCGGGGACAGGTCCTCCCATTTCTACTCTTATCATATACTTTTGATGGGAATTTTTTTATATTTTGCAATTTAGGATGCCTTAAAATATTTCTCAGCAATTTGGTATATGGATTCTACGGTTGTCTGGACAAAATCTAATCTCAACCATATTTATTCTCTCTTAAATTGTCATCAAAATAAGAAAATTTACAAAAATTTTGAACAAAATCAATTCAAATTCGATTTTTCTACTGAAGAAAAAAATTTTAATGCAAAATTCGACAAAATAAAATGGCTCAAAAATCTTCAAAATTGCCAAAAATTTGAATATTTACTCCATTCATATACGGGCCATGGAATTTATGCTGCCACTCATCCAGGTATTGTGCCGATCTAAATAAGATGTCTTTGACCAGTGTGTCAAATTTGTGCAAAAATAACCCCCTGGGGTTTTGTAGGCGGAAAATCGATTTCCAAGCGTCGAAAATGCTTCTTTGACCCTGATTCAGGGAAAGGGCGGGTGTATTGAAGCGAAAATGAACTAAAATTCGAATTTTCACCGGAAAACAAACTGTCTATGAGTTTTTCTAGATGGAAAATCAATTGCGCACATTGACGAGCAACGAAAATATTAAGTTGACCCTGGTTCAGGAAAGGGGCTGGGTATTGAAGCGAAAATAAACTAAAATTTGAATTTTTGCAGAAAAATTTGAAGTTTTTTTCTTCTTTCTATGAGTTTACTAGGCAGGGAATCGATTCACAAATTGCAGAGGCGCGAAAATTCTTTTCTTATCCTGATTCAGGGAGTGATTTAAATTTATCCTCACTTGTAAATTTAGATCTCTATAATTATTTACCTACAAATAGAACCAAAATAAAATCCCCAGATGCTAAAATGTATGAAGCTGGACTGGCATTGATTGTCCGAACTAAAGAAATTGTTGAAGATATTCTCAAATGGTGACAATTCTAATTTTTAAAATAAAACATGATTTTTAAAAGACCAGTCCACTCGGAGAAAAAACTTTATATAAAAATAAGTTATTTGGAAAGATCAGGAAAAATAGAGCATTTTTTGTTTTTACGACAGCCTCTGAATCGTTGTATTTTTCGAGATAATTGCGTTGGAAATTTGAATTTGTGTTCATGTGTTCGTTGTAATACATAAAGTTTTAAAAAATTTTTTGCACTAATTAAAGATTCAAAAAGTTTGTGTATTACAACGAAAAAATGAACACAAATTCAAATTTCAAACGCCATTATCTAAAAAACTACAACAATTCCGAGGTTGTCATAAAAACAAAAAATGCTCCATTTTTCATGATCTTTTCGAATATATTATTTTTATATAGGTTTTTTTCCGAGCGAACTTGCCCTTTAAGGTACACTTTGTGCGCATTAGAACCAAATTGTATGGCACCTGAAAAAAATAATAGAACGCCGAATGGAATTCTCAAATGTCAATTTTCAAATGATAGATTTGGAAAATATGCAGGATGTCATCGATATGATCAATCTGTAAATTTTTGAAAAAAAATTTTTGAAGAAAATTTTTTAGGTCATCAATATTTTGCTCACAAATGCCAATAAAAACTATCATGGTTATGTCAGTGAAATTAGTGATTTTTTCAAAATTGAGAGAGAACCTGAAGATGAAGTTTTGGATAGTGAATTGAATTGTACGTTTCTGGATCATACACTTTTGTAACACACACATAATAAATAACAAATTTATTTAAAGGACCAGTCCACTCGGAAAAAAGTTGCCATAATTTGCTTATACAGTCGGCGCTCGATAAACCGACACCCTCCCCCGGAAATTCGATAAACAACCGCCCCGGAGGGGTATCAGTTTATCGAGCGCGACTGTATTCGAAAAGTTCATGAAATTTGGATCATTTTTTGTTTTTACAGTAAATTCTAAATCGTTGTAGTTTTTGAGATAATTGCGTGTGAAGTTTCATCTGTGCATTACAACGAAAACATGAACGCGATGGTCAAATCCCTGAATCAATAAAAATCTGTATATTGAGAAGAAAATAATTCAAAATTCTTGAAGATTTAGAAAAAAATAAATACAGCATTTTTTATATTTTATCGAAACGAATAAAATGACACTAAAATTATCCAAATTGAAAATAGTTTTGGGTTATTGAAACGAAAACATTTAAATTTTGTAGAAAAATTCAAATGTTTTCGTTTCAATAACCCAAAACAATTTTCAAATTGGATAATTTTGATGTTATTTTATTTGTCTTGATGGGATATAAAAAATATTGTATTTATTTTTTCTAAATCTTCAAGAATTTTGAATTATTTTCTTCTCAATATACAGATTTTTATTGAATCAGAGATTTGACCATTGTCTTCATGTCTTCGTTGTAATACACAGACGAAACTTCACATGCAATTATCTCAAAAACTACAACGATTTAGAATTTACTGTAAAAACAAAAAATGCTCCAAATTTCATGAACTTTTCGAATATAAGCAAATTATGGCAACTTTTTGCCGAGTAGAATGGTCTTTTAACAATAATTAATGAATATTTCCTTGTAAAAAATTCCTACGCCGCCACTTACATCAAATCAATTCGATTTCGCACTTTTAAGATTCTTGACCACATTATGGATCATACATTTACAACCCCCCGGATCATCCGGGGGGATAACGCACGAATTTTTGAAAATCATGACGCACGCCCCCTTCCTTTCACGAAAAAAACATAATGGTCCCCCTTATGATTTTTATCCAAAGATGACATATATGTATATATATGTTACCGGTTTTACTGAAAATCAGAAAATCCTAGGTTTTATTGAATATTCATAAAACCTAGGATTTTCTGAAAATCTGGGATTTTTAGTAAAACCGGTAACATATACATCACGCAAGGGTACCGACCATAACGCAAAATTTTTCGGCGCTTGAGAATTTTGCGTTATGTTGACGTCAGCCAAAAAAAAATTGACGACCCATAATTGGAAAACCATGACGCATCAGATAGAATTATCCGGCCCCCTTGTAAATGTATGTTATGGATGGATACTGAATTTACTTTAAAGTTAATGATTTCTCCTATAGACTAGAAAATTTATTATCTATAAGTACATAGTATCTATTAGGTTGTTCAATAAGTCATTTAATATATATTAAACAAACTATCTTGTTTGCGCCATAAAATATATTTTGTTATACCATAGTTTTCGGGCTTTTGCTATTTGAATGGAATCTTTACAAAAATTACTCCTACGAGTTTTTTCTATGCGAGGAATCGATTGAATCGAAAATTGCTTCCCTGATTCAGGGAAAGAGGTGGGTGTATTGTAGCGAAAATGAACTAACATTCGGATTTTCTTAAGGGTTTGTCTAGGCGAGGAGTCGTTTGCGCGCATTTCCAATGCATGAAAAAATTTCCCTGACATTGATTTAAGCGAGTTTAAACGTTTTTCATTATGAAATCTTTTTAGAGAGTATACCCATCATATGGGTACCTTTCTGTGGTTAAAATCAACAAATCCTTCAGACTCGAGTTCCCCATATCGAAAAACCCCAGAGAAAGAAAATCAGCCGAACTTTTTGAAATTTCGATTTTTTCAAAAGCCCGAAAATTATGGTACAACTCAATACAAAGAGGTATAAAAAAAGATAGAATATTAGGTAGAATACAAAATTCAAATTTAATTAGTTATGGTTTTGAGAAAGAAAAAAGAGTGAAGCATAATAGTTACAGTAAAAAAATAAAAATTTAGAGCATTTCCCGTAAAGAATGATTAGGATATCCACCAAGGGCGTAGCTATAGTCCTTTTTTCATCAAAGATTTTTTCTGCTATAAAATTTTTCCGATTGAATCGGGAATTAAATGAAGAATTGTTTATTGAACGATTGATCGAGCATTACAAATTTAAATTATTTGGAGGAAAAGGTCTTTTCACTAAGTTTTTGCTCTTTGATAAGTTCAACAGAAAGTTAAACAACAAAGAAATTAAGAAAAAATTTTTGATCAGTCAAATAAAACATTCACCCTGATTGGATCGAACCCTAGATCATTTGGGCGCAAATCGAGCCGCTTTCCACTTCACCATAGTTCATGACTTTTTTACTTTTGGCTGAAATGCCCTATACTTCTAACATAGAATCATTGAGACAAAAACAATGTTAGGTTTTAGAAAAAATAAAAATCCGAGTAAAATATTCTTTACACGATAAAAACCAACACCTAACATTTAAAAAAACTAGAAATTTTACAAACAATTCACCAAAAATGAAATATTCACATACAAAATTACATTCTAGGAGTAAAACATGGTGTATGTAGAACTTCGTCCAAGAGTTGGAGTGCTCTAAAAAATTTAACTTTTTTGATTTAAAAATTAATCATTTTTACCGGTTCAAATGAATTTCTATCCAACAAGGGGATTCTTCAATTTTTTGTCGAGGATAATGAAATCCAAATCCTTTGATAAAAGAAATTTTTATACTGCATAACCTTCTTAAATCGTCGACTCCAATATTGGCTGACTAAAATTTTTTATTTTTACTGGATGGGGAAAAAAGCACCTTTTGTGATTTTTTCTTTGGTTTTGGACTCAATTTTTTTCTAAAAATGACCACTATTGAGGGTAATTTTATGCGAGAAACGGATTTCCCGATTTTTCGAACCCTGCAAATGTTTCCTTGACACCTGATTCAGGGAAAAATTGTTTTTTGGAATGAAAATGGCCATTTTTGAATTTTTTCGGAATAAGGGTCAGGGAAGCATTTTCGCGCTTCGAGAATGCGCACAATCGATTCCTTGCATAAAATTACACCTAAATCTTCATTTATAGAAAAAATTGGACTCGAAATCATATAGAAATAATAAAACGTGAGAGCTACTACACAGTAGGGAGCCACCCAAGTGAAAATTTGTTTTGGAAATGACCCCTCTAGGGGTAAAAACATGATTAAAATCCGAATTTGATATTTCCTATGCGAAAAACGCTTCCCTGATTCAGGGAAGACTTATTATATATTGAACCGAAAAGTCGCACAAATGCGATTTTGGCCTAAAAACGACCCCTTTTGGGATGTGCGGGGAATCCAAATTTAACATTTATAAAATTCTCGAATTTTCGCGTCGATATTCAGCTTTTCTTGAATATAAGCGTCAAATTTGAATGCTCCGCACATTTTTACCCCAAAAGGGGCCGTTTTTAGGCAAAAGTCACATTATTGAGACTTTTTGCTTCAATACACAATACGCCTGCCCTGAATCAGGGAAACGTTTTCGAAAATGTCAAACTCGGATTCCCTGCATGTTTTTACTCCTAGAGGGATCATTTCCAGAAAAAATTTCCACGTGAATAACCCCCTATTGCGTAGAAGCTCCAAAAAGTGCAATTTTTTCCTCACTCTGTAAAATAATTAAAAAAATATGTTACCTCTTCAACTTTTTTCGGATCCAGTCCAGACATCATTTCATTCCTTTGTTCGGCTGAAGAAGCAGTTTTTAGTTGAGATGCAACAACATGGTGCATATTTCTTTGAACTAGCTCATCATAGCATTGTTTTAGGTCAAAAATCTAAAAATTAAACATTTGGAATTTTTATTTGTTATAGAACATGGACCTGTTACACAATGAAAGTGAAAAATGCAAAAAAAGCAAAAATTGGCTGAAAATCGAAATTTGACACAAAAATGATTTCAAATTGTCTTTGAGGCCAAGGTAGAGATATGCAAAAATTTTCATGGAATTGGGTCAACTTTAAATTCGAAGCGGAATTCGAACCCTAGTCTATAAACTGCAAATCTGTCATTTTAGCCACTCGACCATGGGCTCGGAATGAAAACCCATGTTATGGTATTCGTTCTATTCGTCTCGGTGAATAGAACTGAGATGGCATGACTCCTTTTTAAAATTACGAATTTCCGCCAATTTTTGCCAAAAAATCCATCATGTTTTAGGACAATAAATTTCCGAGTCTTAAAAATCACAAAAAGACNTGGCATGACTCCTTTTTAAAATTACGAGTTTCCGCCAATTTTTGCCAAAAAATCCATCATGTTTTAGGACAATAAATTTCCGAGTCTTAAAAATCACAAAAAGACACTTTTTTCATCACCCTTTAAAATTTTATACCTTGACAGTAGTATGTTGAACAAATTTATGCGGTAAGTCTTTCTCTGTGCGATTAGACATGGCATCCAAATAACAGCCTTGGACGAAAACTGGATTTTTTGATAGTACAGTGAGCCAGACATCTCCTTCGCCTTTGAGATTTAGACGGATTCCTTTGCCGATATGTCGTCTAAAATTTAAGTTATAGTATATGCGTTACCGCGCAAATTTTTACCTAGCTCGATCACAAGAATCAGTCCTCTCCACATTTGTAACAGCACCCAGGCAAAATCTATTATTCGATGCCGCATCAAGCCCACCATCAACAAAAACTTCTTTCACTTGACTATTAACTTGAAAGATTTCTCCAACTTTCTTTGCAAACTCATAATAACTTATATTACACCAATTTTGTGGTGCTGGAAGATCGGAAATTGGCGTTTCTGGTGCAGGTTTGTTGAATTCTACCACTCCAGCTATATAATTTGGTTTTGGTAGTGGATGGATTATAGGTTGTGGTACTGGAGATATAGCCATGAAATTTTGATCTTGTTCTAAGTCGAAGGGTTTGAAGTCATTCGATGGAAAATCGGAAGGAAATGACTCAATTTTTNGTGGTACTGGAGATATAGCCATGAAATTTTGATCTTGTTCTAAGTCGAAGGGTTTGAAGTCATTCGATGGAAAATCGGAAGGAAATGATTCAATTTTTGTTAAACTGGTGAATTCGTTAGTATTGGAACCCCATGTGGGATCTCGTAGTTCTTTGAAAGGTTCGGAGGAAAGTGGAGCATTTAGTTGAGTTAGAGTTGGTTGTTGGGTCTAAAATAAAAATTGAAAATTTTAAACTATTTTTTCACACGCATATGTAAAAAGATCATAGACGGAGTCTAGGCTTAGGATTGTGCTTAGGCTTATGCTTAGGTCTAGGCTTAGGCTTAGGCTTAACTTAGGCTTATATACACACACTTGTAAAATTATATACACGTCGTATACACGTTTCCGCTATTGTTTACGCTAGCATTTCCGCTTCCGTTGAGCGTGTAAGCGAACTTTTAGGTTTAGGCTTAAGTTGAGGGCTTATGCTTAAGTTGAAGGCCTTTAGTCGCTGTTTTACACCTTTATCCATAAGTATTCTTTTTAATACTTACCGGATCTTGATAAAATGTTTGATTGGAATTCGTATATTGTGGTGAAATATAGGAGCTTTGAGGATTTGGATATCCTGGCGATATCATTTGTACTGAAGGTGACACACCATTTTGAACAGTAGGATAAGTAGGGGCTGTGATCACATTTAATTGAGCTTGGGTTGGCATCATTCTTGGGCCATTGGGCATCATAGTTTCATCTAAATTTAGTAATTTAAAAAAATTCTATTTAAATAGCATTTCCAGCCAAGAGAAAAAATTCATCATCCATGGTGCAGGGGCAAGTGGCGCAAAATTCACCCCATGTGACAGAGACGATTTTCAAAAGTAAAATTGCACATTACACATCGTAGTTTGACACCGGGTTCCTCCTCGCAGAGGAATTCGAGTCCCATTCTTGTGCGCTTTAGCCAACGGATGGGGCAGTCAAATTTATGATTTTTGCTCTGGCCAAATGTGGACTAGCATTCAACTCAGTAGTTGCGCACACGAAACAGAGTATTAATTTTCTTAATTCCATAAAAATGATTCGGACGTGTTAGAAAGAGTGGAATAGTTCGGACGGCTTTGCGATTGGAATCCTTGTAGATTTTTTGATTAGACAAAAATATAATTACACCTGCAGGGTATCGAACCTTTCATGTTCAAATTGAATTTTGCGCCTATTGCACCTGCACCATCAGTGCTAACTTTATTCTCTTTCCAAGTGCCCCATATAAACAAGTTTTTTTACTTACTTGGCGCTTTCATCGACATAGAATTCACCGGTGGCAGCCTACTATTGATATTATGGTCAAAATTTTGATGCGGAGTTCGAAATTGAGGCTGAATATTCGGATTTGGAACTCTTTGCACGGTCACCACTCGATTTAGATCCAAATCTAATAGTGCTCTTTCAGAAGATGCATGTACCATCCCTTGTCTAGGGCTGATCGCATGCGCCGGATGATGCATCGATGGCATCATGGGAGGGTATTCTAAAAGCATTAAATCGATAAGTTAACAATTAATTTCCTACCAGCACTTCCATTTATAACGGGTTGTAGTGAGCCTCTAGGTCGATAGTTGTGTTGTTGTTGTGGAATCCGGGGTTGTGGTGGAGGCATGTCATCTCGGATTTCTCTAAAAATTAAAATTTCAAAAAAGACTTTATTTTGTTTGTAGTCAGATAAGTATGAAATCTGTGTTTATATGTTATTGTACATTTATTCCTCCGGTTTTAGGAATAAAAGCTGAGCTATTGAGAATAGGTTATGTGGGTGTCAGCTATTATTTGGAACACCTTGATCAATAACAGCCCATCCAAGCCTTGTCCGTTTCATGATTTGTCCGTGTTGTCCAGCCGTTATATGTCCGGATACGGATATTCTTCTGTTGTCAGAACCAAGGGCGCATCCCTGGCCCATCCCGTTCCTTTCTATTTATTCTCAGTTCTCTCGGGCTAAAGCTTGAGGACAAGTCGATGCTCACCCATAGTAATAAAGTATAAAGTCTGGGCTCGAAATTCCTACAATAAAGCTGCTACAATTTCCAGACTTTATATTGGTAGAACTTGGCGCTTGCTGTCGAATGTTCCATAATGACGTCATCATTCTAGAACCTTCGAGAAACTTCACAACTAATTCGAGACACTAGACGTCTCGAATTCGAGAGAATTATAACGTATTCGAGACACTAAACGTCTCGAGCAGCAATTCGAGACTTTTAGCGTCTCTCGAAAACCTCTTCGAAACGGTTATCGCGCAGCCTTATTCTCAGTTCTCTCGGGCTAAAGCTTGAGGACAAGCCATGCTCACCCGTAGTAATAAAGTATAAAATCTGGGTTCGAAACACCTACAATAAAACCACTACATGTTTTTTAATGATTTTCATTATATAAATTTTTACTTCTTTATTAACCTTGGCCTTTGAACTGGTGTATTTTCTTCAGGATTTCTTAGCACAGTTTGCTCGATGCGAAGATTTGTTATATCAATGGCATTCATACCACCATTCGTAATCCTTTCATAATGATAGGGGTTGACACAGACTTGTTCACTTTTTAAGTCAAAAGCACTTGTGCAACTCCGATGGTGTTTTAATTCATTTTTGTGTAGATCTGGCCATCGGAATATTTTAGAATAGACGACATGAGGGAAGCCTTTTCGTCCAGCGACCTAAAAAAATTTTGAATTTGAGCTAACTTTTGATGTTTTACTTGTAATCGGCCATCTAGAGTTCGTTGGATGGTGACACATTTTGTTTCAGTTTTTCCTAGAGAGCTGACAGAGGCGATGAAATCGTCTAGTTCTTCTCGTTTATCTTTAAGTTTTTTGATTAGACTTTCGATAGCTTTTTTGCTGAACTCTTCATCATGGCCCTGAAAATGTAAAAATGATATATAAAAAATGAAAATCTTATGTGGGATGGGACTCGAATCTGCCTCTTATTGATTTATCGATTGACGCGCTACCGATTGCGCTACTAACAAATTGTGGATATATCTATTTTTAACACGGGAATACTCCTTCAAATTTTCGGTATATTCTGTTATTTTAAACCATTCTGAGCAACATTCAAAAAATTTTTTTGAAAAAAAGCTGTTTAAAAATAGAATATATCAGATTTTTTTGCAGGCAAAATCAAATCGACTCAGGTGGGATTCGAACCTGAGACCCTTAGACTCGAATCTTGGAGCACTACCACTGAGCCAAGTTCACGATAAAAACGGATTTTTAATTTTATCATGTAGAATTTTTGCACAAATTTTTTTGAAAAAAATGCCTTTTTTTTCAAAAAAATTTACAAAAATGCCCATTTTTCATGACTCAACTACAGTACCGTCCCCCTGTTCCTAGGGTCTGACTACGCCATTGGCACTACTTTAAGATCGAATTTGGCGAACAGTCATTCAGAGATCACTGTGGTGTAATGGTTCGGTGCGCTTCCAATGAATCCGATATCACCGCACTATCAAGGGTTCGATTCCACCTTGCGATCAAAATATTTTGCAGGAGCTTGCGATCGAACAGTCATGAACAAATTTAAGGATAATCTTACCAGTATAAAAGTCAATAAATACTGCGTTATTGTATTGCAAGCGTCGGAACTTGTGGGTCTAGATTGAAAACTTGCTCCTTTAGCTTGAGCCAATTTTGACCTAACTGCAGAAGTTCGTTCACCACCTCCACCGATATGTTGTACAGGAGCACCACTAGAAGAGGGTGAGCACATTTCCATCTCTAGAAAAATTTTATTTCTAATTTTTAAATGTCAATCATACCTCTTCGAAATTCAGATTTTTTCATACGCCAAAAATTAGTAGATTAGGGGAAACAGGATTTATAGACTAGTATAGTTATTTTTTATGAATAAAAAAATATTTTTGTAACATTTTTGTTAATCTAAATATTCAAAAATTATAGGGTGCTCCAAAAATGACAATTTTGCGATTTTGGACAATTTTTCAAATTGTTTCAAGTTTTTTAATTTTCACCAAAATAAATCTATAGGGGTTTTTATACGAGGAATCGATTGTGCGTATTGCCGGACCTTGAAAACGCTTCCCTGATCCTGATTCATGGTCAGGGAAAAATTGTGTGTATTGAAGCGAAAATAGGCTAATACAGGCTCAAGGAAGCATTTTCAAGGTCCGGCAATGTGCTCAAGCGATTTCTCGCATAAAAACACCCAATAGGGTTATTTTGGTGAAAATTAAAAAATTGAAAAAATCACCCAAAATCGCAAAATTCCTATTTTGAGGTCACTCAGTAGTAAACAAATATGAATCATAAAATTACACGCGCCAAGATAAGAATTTCAAAAATGTAACAAGTGATGTGAAAAAATAAAAATTTTTCTAAAACTACCCCTATAGGGGATAATTTATGCGGGGAATCGATTGAGCGCATTCCTGAAGCATGAAAACGCTTCCTTGACCCTGACTCAGGGAATAGATATATTGAAGCGAAAATGAACTAAAATTCGATTTTTCATAGAAATACTTTCATGCCTCAAAAAAGCGCGCAATCGATTCAACGCATAAAATTATGCGCTAGAAAAAAATTTCGGGTCCAATTGCATTTTTGTGACTTTCGCTTCATTTTCTTAAAGCAGGGAAGCGTTTTTTCGCTTCGAAAATGTCAAATTCCTTGCATGTTTTTACCCCCCCCCCCGCACGTTTCACCCTCTATAGAGCTCTATATGGGTCATTTCCAGAAAAAATTTTGAAAATTTGTTCACGTGGGTGGCCCCCCTATTGTGTAGTAGCTCCACCAATTCAACGTTTAAGTAGGTTATTTATCGCTCGGAGTCATCTTTTGGATAAACCGCGAGCGCCGGAGGCGTTCGGCCCCCAGTACTTCATAAAAATTCAAGAAAAACAAAAAAATTTTATGTAAACACATTAATTTGCATGGGTATATTGCATGCTCTCATTGTTTATGTCCAGTCAGCATGTTTTCTCCTGGTTGGAGAAAACATGCTGATTTTCTTTTTTTTTATCGATTGGTAGAGGAAACTAGAAAATAAGAATAACAAGCAACAAATGTGTAAACGAAGAGCGTAAAAATGTCAAGATCTCATCTCATTATAATTGATTTTTTTTCTCTAGAAGACAGGGAAAATGTTAAAATTTTGAAATGAATATATGAGAAATTGTTAACTGGACAAAGATTATTAATTGTTCAGGGTGTCCCAAAAAATGGCACTTTTGCGATTTTTGCGCAATTTTGTCAAAATTTTTCAAGTTTTTTAATTTTCACCAAAATAACTCTATAGAGGTTTTTTAATGCGTGAAATCGTTTGCGCGCATTGTCGGACCTTGAAAACGCTTTCCTGACAGGGTCAGGAGCAATCAATTCTGCGCATAAAATTACCCCTATATGGGTCATTTTCAGAAAAAAATTTTTCAAAAAAATCGATATTTTGGGTCTCTCTCTTTAAGAGTACCAAAATTTTTTAAATCGTGTAAAAATTGCTAAAGTGCCATTTTTGGGACACCCTGTAGAAAAAAGGAGTTACTTGTAAGTGAACTTCAATTACTTAGCGGAAGCACTTATTAGCCTTTATTAAAATACAGGGTGTGCGGAAATTATTCCACCCCCTATAGTAAGATATATCTAGATACTTTTTTCGTCATAACTTTTGATAGGAACAACCATACGCCGAGATCTTGGCATCATTTTAAAGCTACAAACGTGAGCTTTAAAAAGACACCAAGATTTCGATGTATAGATGCTCCTAACAAAAGTTATTGCGAAAAGTATCTGACAATAGGGGGTCGGATAATTTCCGCACACCCTGTAATTAAAAATAAAGGTTAAAAAACATAATCTGTCTAGGGAAAGAAATACGTCATAAACTTAATAGGCAGTCTAATTTTTAAGTACAAAGTAGAATATAATTAAGACAAAATTCTTATATTGAAGGAAAAATGAATGAACATACGCTTTAGATATCATGTGATTGTTGCATTGATGTCTATTGCCTATAAAGTATAAACTAGACATGAAAGCATGAGGCCTAGTATAAACTAAACATGAGTTTTTTAAATTAAAATCATGCAAAGAAAAGTAAAGAAAAAAACTAAAGTTAAGTACGGCAGATTTTTTGTCAGAAAAAATTTTTTGTTTACAAATTAAAGTCAAGTACGGTAGATTTTGTTGTTTTTTGGCAAAAAACATTTTTCACACAAAAGGTTACATCTACAGGGTGAGTAAAAAACTGCATTTATTGTGATTTTTTACATTAATTGTGATCTGAATTTTTTTCTTTCTAAAAATGACCCACTCTATATGGATAATTTTATGCAGGGAATCGTTTGCGCGTATTCCCGAACCCAGAAAATGCTTTCCTGACCCTGATTCAGGGGAAAAATGATCATTATCGTTTCAAAAACCCATTTTTTCCTTGAGTCAGGAACAGGGAAGCATTTTCAGAGTTCGGGAATGCGAGCAATCGATTCCTCACATAAAATTAACCCAACAATGGTCATTTTTAAAAAATATTTAAAACTTTCGGGTTCTAACTCATGTAAAAAATCACAAAAAGTGCGATTCTTTTATACTCGCCCTGTATTTTCAAAACCGAACGATAGTAGCGCCCATAAGTGAAAGGGAGGATATAACTCAAAGATGTAGCTGGGGACAGTGACGTATCTGTTGAAAAAATTTTTTAACTTCACCTCTTGCCTGTAGGGTCAAAAAACACTAAAAGTGACAAAGTCAATTTTCCAAAAAACCAAAAAATCTTCGCTCGCTAATTTTATGCGCAAAAGATTCCTCAGAAAATTTGGTATGGGGGGAAGAAACATCGCGAAGCTCAAGAGTGCGTAGTTTTCTCGGAAAATGGCCTCAAAGTTTAGGCTAAGTTCAAAAAATCGCTTTTTTGAATTTAGCTTAAACTTTGAGGCCATTTTCCGAGAAAACTACGCACTTTTGAACTTCGCGATGTACCTGCCCCGTACCAAATTTTCTGAGGAACCTCAGCCTGGGGGCACTTTCCCAAAAAGGGCTGATTTTCCATAAAAAAAGTATATGATTAGGATTTTCGGGCCTTCGTCTCGAATGGAGAGGGGGCACCGGTCCCACTCTAGTTACAAACGCGGGTCATCCTGCTAAAAATTCATTCTGCTAAAATTTCAATCCTGCTAAAATTTANCTTCCCCCTGCCTTTTCGCGTCGAAGACGCAAAAAACATACTGGGAGACTCTAATGTTTTAAAAAATTTTTGGAGAAAAACCATAAAGCATCCAAAATTACTATAATAAATTTCCACTAAAATTATTTTCCGCACAAAATCAGCAAAAACCCAGACAAAGAAAACTTCTCTACCCGAAGAAATAGCTAATAATGCAACTTTAGAAAATCACCAAAAGCATAGACATCACATTTCCTAGCTAGATTCAATCGAAGAGTTCTTTGTGTTCGAATCAAATGTAGTTAGCCACATTGGATCACTATTGCCCAAACTGATCAACAATGAGCAAAGTTCACACTCTGTTCACATGATTGCAGTTCGACCCGTGGGCATTTTAAAATGAAAAATATGAACAAGTGCGCCAACTTGGTTTCTTTTGTTTGCTAGTCAGGATAAGGCGGGAATTTGAATGCGTTTCCAGAGTCTTTATTGCGCGCATTTCTATCAAAGCTATATGTTAGGTTGTTCAATAAGTATTGCGCGCTACTTTGTTGTCACCTGAGGGGGGGGGCTCCGAAAAACCGTTTTTGACAAAAAAGTTTTCAGTATTAGGCAAGAGTATATGCTGAATACGATCCAATTGGTCTTTTTGAGAATAAGTCATATTTTCGTGTCAATATACAGACTTTTTCAAAAAAATCGGGGTTTTTCAATGTTGCAATTTAATTTTAAAACGTTGATATCTGGATTTTTGACGAAATCTTCGGTAATATTAGGGTTTTTCTAGGTGGGGGAATCGATTGCACGCATTATTGAGGCATGAAAATGCTTGTCTGACCCTGATTCAGGAAAAATTACCAGTTGGAGCCATTTTAAGGGTATGCACCTAGTAGGGGCACCTCCAGTGGTCAAAATCTTGGCCAGGTATTTTCTTGCCTGACATGGGATGGATATATTGAAGCGAAAATCGCCCGAATTAGTGTTAAGTAGATTTTTCATGCTTCGAAAATGTACACAATCGATTCCTCGCATAAAATTACCCCAGAAAACTTTGCTCCTTTCGAAATTTTAAAAATGTTTCATGTCATTTTATTCATCTCGCAGAGACGAGTAGAACGAATATTATTACATGGGGTTTTCAACTCGAGCCCATGGTCGAGTGGTTAAAGTGACAGATTTGCAGTTTATAAGACATGTTCGAATCTCGCTTCGAATTTAAATCGTATGCAAAAAATAACATTCGGCAAGTAAAATATCTTTTATAACGTTTTCAATTAACAAATACATTTAAAAATAAATAACTTATCCAAATTTACAAATAACAAAATGAGATCCGATAGAATTTGAAAACAACATATTCTCCTTCTCATAGTTAGCTTTATATAAAGTGTCGGCTACGTGGCGAATTGTATAAAGAAGCCAACCGTCCGATCTGGCAAGTTAAACAACCTTGGCCCGCATGTTCAATTCCCACGAGGGTAAAACTTTTTGCTTTTAAAAAAACTTTTTTGCAAAAAGGAGCAAAAATTTTTTTCTCCTTTTGTTACAAAAAATTTTTGAAAAGCAAAAGTTTTATTATCGTGGGAATCGAACCTGCGGGCCCAACGTTGCTTAACTTACCAGATCGGAAGGTCGGCTTCTTTATACACTTCGCCACGTAGCCGACACTTTATATAAAGCTAGCCATGAAAAGGGAAATAATTTTATCCAAGGTACGCAGAAATTGATCCAAACTGGAGTTTTACAAAATGTACTATTTCAACACATGCGCAGCTTCCTATGACAGCATCTGGATCTTCTGGATCATTTGGTCTCCACGTAAAAGACAAATGTTTCAGTTGTTGACCATCTTTTTTATTATTCATACAAAATTTTGGACAAAAATCTCGATCGATTTTTATGTCTGAAGCATATTCTTTCCCACCAAGTTCATGATCGTAGAAAAGGTCTCGCATGTTTTCTGGATCGCCTAGAAAAACTACTTGAAAAATTTAAAATTTGTGCCTACTTCGATCTAAGCATAGCCCAAAGTATACATCAGACTTATTGGTAAATGTTCCATTTAATGACCTTGCTTTTAAAGTGCACTCGTTATTTGTCGTTGACCACTCAAATGCCATACAACTGACATCCATATAACAAGCTCGTCCACATTGGGCATAATTTAATTCATATTCTTTGTGATATTCTGCTCCTAGTATGGTTAGTCCTGGTTTGGTTGTGTAGCATTTGGCTATAAAAAATTTATATATTTTTAAAAAATGACCTCTTCGATAAGAAATAACTAGTACAAGGCATAAGTCTAAACATACGTGGGTAAAGGAGGGGGACTAGACCCAAAATACGAATTGAATTCGTATTTTTAAGCGATTTTTCTACCAAAAATACAACTTGGGTCCTATCTTTCCTTTAAATTTTTTCCAATAAGACGAATTGAGGGGAGGGGACAGCCCCCTTACCCATGTATGAGTCTAAAGGAGGAATTCTTTCTCATATAGTCCTTCTATATGTGTAGTTTGGGGACGGGGGGGGGGAGCATGCAATCTCCAAATCGAAAATTTCTAAAGAAAAATGACATTTTTGCCCAAAATTCGTTAGAAAAATGAGGTTTTTACCTTGTAGCCCCCCCGTAAACAAAAAAACAAAATCCTGAACACGCCTATTGCCCCCTCCCCAGACCCTTCTCCCTCCCCCAGAGGGGAAGGGTCGACTAAAGGGGCACTTTTCCAAAAAGGCCGTTTTTCCCAAAAAAAAAAAACATAAGGGGGACTCTTATGTGTAAGGATTTTCTTAAATTTTGGAGCTACTACGCCTGGGGGCGCACTTAACAGGAATAAAAATGCAGAAGTAAAAACGTCAAAAAATTTTTGAAAATACACTAAGGGGTAATTTTATATGGGTCGATTGCGAGCATTCCCGACCCCTGAAAAATGCCTAGAAAACATTTGCAATTGATTACTCGATAAATTTGCCCCTAGAAAAGTGATTTTCGAAGAAAAATGCGAAAAGTGACTATTTTCGCTTCAAAGGCCCAATTTCCCCCTGAATAATAATCAGAGAAGCATTTTCAGAGTATGGGAATACGCGCAATCGTAAAAAAATAAAATTATCCCTAGAGGGGGGAGGGGTCAATTTTATAAAAAACTTTGGTCCCCGAAAAACCACAAAACACACAAGTGCTCTGTGTATATCCAAATGTTATCTTTTATTTTAACTTTTAATCAATTTCTAATAATATCCATTATTCAATAATCCGCTCAAAAATTTGTAGACTTAATTTCTTTAAGAAGGTGTTATCCATTTTTTGTATAGAAAATCTATCTACAAAACCATGACCAACTATACTCAAGAATGGTGAGTAGCGATCTATTTCTGTTTAACCTTAGCTAACTTAACAAAAGATATTGTCAAACCATAGAAATTTGATAAAGTCAAAAATCTTATTTTAGAAGGTGGTACTACAGTTCCGGTCATGTGACGTAAAAAATTTAACAATAGGAATAGCATTTAAATTTGATGCTTCTTTGAGTTTTTTTAAATTGAATAACTTTTGCAAAATGGAAGAAATTAATCTTCGAATGTCACGGAAAAGCATATCGACGTAGCTCTTTCGTAAGAATATTTGAGTTGTTATATCCTAATATAGCGCTAAAAAACATGCAATCTCATATTTTATGATTGCTACAAGTTTTAGTTTAAAAATATAATGCACTTTTTTTAAACTATTGATCACTTCCAAATAGACTTACATATACGAAGGAAACATTTGCAAAATTAAATCGTCTATAACTCTCTCATATTACGCCTTCTGCAGCTAAATCGATCAGTTCAAAATAAACTCGAGTATGCTCTACAAGATGATATATTTTTCATCGGGAAACTAAGGTGTCACTTCTGACATGTCCCTTGTTAGGCCATTTCCCACCAATATGTAAAAAAGTTCAAAGCCGGCGTCGCAGGAGCAAGTGGCGCAAATTTTTCTTGAATGAGAAGGGTTCGATCCTTGGCCCTATCAAAAATCATATGGAGTTACAGTTAAAAAATTTAAGAAACTACCCACTAGGAACCAAAGGATAAAAAATCGAGAGCTATGTAACATTGCAACTTCATAATAGAGAGATAACCCGAAAAAGTCTAACAATGCGTATTCTTGACTCAGGTCATATAAGCATACGAGACTATGGGAAGCCGTACGGCCTACGAGGCTACGGGGAGCCTTACGGTTGACCGTATGGTTGACAGTTATCAGTACGGATCCGTACGGTTCTACTTAGGAACGCACCCATTGTCAGAAACTTAGCATTTGAATATTCAACATCCAATTTCATCGCTCTCTTATAACGCAGTATTGCAATTTTTAATTTAAAAAACATAGAACTTACCAGAAACAGATTCGATGAGAAATACCAACGTAAATAACATAATGAACCATAAATGTTTTCTACATGGCAAGCCCATACAACTTTGTCTAGAATAAAATGGAACTTCATTGGAACATACATGATTTTGATTTTCTTGTTTTGCCTGATTTACTTCATGTCTTGACATATCATTTTTATGACCATATGAGTAACATAAATTTCTGAAGGTTATTACCGAATTTTTCTTCATAATAGCTAGGATTTCTAAAAGTAACAA
The DNA here is from genome assembly GCA_900406225.1 of Acrobeloides nanus. NCBI lineage: Eukaryota > Metazoa > Nematoda > Chromadorea > Rhabditida > Cephalobidae > Acrobeloides > Acrobeloides nanus. The sequence goes on along the minus strand of OZJO01029194.1, from coordinate 2,149 downwards.
TTTTGACAATAACATTGTAAGTTTTTAATATAAATGGAAATGGAGAAGTAGTCCGTTAATGTATTGACTTGACTTCATTACGATTAAATCCATGTAATTTAAAAGAGGCGGAGATTAACTTGAATGAACTATTGGACTATGATCGGAATGTTTTATTCAAAGCACATGAATTTATTAAAAATTAATAAATATAGGGCAATTCTTGTCAAGATTTCAAACAAAAAACTCAGCACCGATGAAGCAGAAGCAAAATTCAATTTGAACGAGGAGTCCCCCTCCCCTAAATGCTGCCTTCTAAATCCTTCCAAAGCCAAAATATTTGCTTCCTGCTCTCCAATAAAAGCTAATCTTGTCACTAATCAAAATTCCAAAAAATTTTAATCCTACTGTTATATGGCTTTAGGAAATTCCATATAACCGTACTATTAGCTTTGTTGGAATTTTAATTAGTGACAAAATTAGCTTTTATTGGAGAGCAGGAAGTAAATTCCTAAAGCTTTTGGCTTTGGAAGGATTTAGAAGGATTATATTTGGTGTTATTAATTTAGAGACCGGCATGTAAAACTTTTTGGCAACAAATGGAAACATCATAACAAAAAATGCTTAAAATTAGGGCAAATGCCAGTTGGTAACATAAAATCTCTGCCAAAGCTTAGGCCCAGGCCTTGATAGAGATTTTTATGTCATCAACTGGCATCTGCCCTAAAATTATCTAAAAAAATGAATTACATTAACTAAAATGATTAAAATAAAGTTTTCGAAGTTTGAACTACCCGCGGCACTAGGAATTCTGAGTGTGAGAATTGAAAGAAGGGCTCGAGAGAAGCATTTTTGCAAGTTTTTGAGTGGTCACAACAAAATATTTGGTTTTGCCATATCGAAGTTTTGAGAAAAATGTGTCCCGGGTATGGGACGATATTTAAAGTAAAAAATTTTTCTATAAATCTGTTTGCCATGCTCAAGGTGTCATTAGAGAGCTTAGATTCTGTGCTTCATTTTTTGTCTGTGTGTATGGGATCGTTTCATGGAAAAAGTGGTCCAAAAATGAGTTTTTTACATGAGATTTTTAGGGGGTCTTTTCAGAGGTCAATAATCAATAAAATGGCCCTAGCAAAAAATTTTTCACTATGGAACATTCAGAAAATAACTAAAAATAAACTATAACTCTCTCGCTTGCTCTTACATTTTATCCCGGGTCAAAATCAGGTACCTACAAATCGTTTGGCTATTATGAAGATAGATAAATATTTTTTTGTACTAAAAAAGTCACTTTTTGGTACTAACTATTTTTTTCAAGATTTGAAAAAAAATTTTGAAAAAAATAGTTAGTACAAAAAAGTGAGTTTCTAGTACAAAAAAGTGAGTTTTTAGTACAAAAAAATATTTATCTTATGAAGATTATGGTCAGAACCCCCTAAAATTGGTTTTTCAATCTTACAACTTGAATAACTTTTTATTGCCACTGAATACTTCTTGGGACTTGTCTAGTACTTTAGATATCTCACCTCACAGTCTCAATTATGGCTACGGTGCAATTTTTTGAGCTCTTTTAATGGCATAGCAAACAATTCTGTACTTATGTGTTATGACAGAATAAGCATTTTCGTATAGCTTATTTCCCGAAAAAAGTTATTTTTAGCAGAAAACTTAACCAATAAACATCCCGGTTTCTCATCTATCTAAAAATAAGTATACTTTTCAATATCTTTTGGTATAAGTTTGTCATATTTATATACGTTGCGTGATATTTTTGTGAGATTTAGCCTTTTTTAAATATTTCTATTTTAGGTTTTATTCGTAATAGTATATTTATTTAAGTTACTAGAAAGTGACTTTCTAGGGGTAAGTTTATGCGAGGAATCGATTGCGCGCATCGAAAAATTCTGAAAATTTTTTCCGGAGGTCAAAAAATGGAAAAAATTGCGTCAAATTAGGGGTTATAAGTTTTAACCCCAACAAAATCATTTTTAGGGGTAATTTTATGCGAGTAATCGGCTACAACAATCTTCAACGCGCGAAAGCACTCCTAAGCACTCGAAAATCGAAATTTTTGTCGTAAAATCAAAAACTTTATCAGAAAATAGTCAAAAATTTTATCAAAGTTCATCTTCATTATCGCTAAAATTCAAGATATCATCTAATTGATTAG
>OZJO01029191.1:0-17893 GCA_900406225.1 Acrobeloides nanus | reverse complement strand
TGGTGATCTGCCCTACAACTTTTTCATTTACACCTATAGCAAGTTTTCGCGTCAATAAAAAGTTATACTCCAATTTATGAAGGTAACCTGATTTTCTGCCCGGATTTTTGACAAAGATCGGCATTTTTCACACAAAAATGCTCTAATTTCATCATTTTTCATCCGTTTTCGATGAAATTTTTTTTCGGTAGTGGGTAAGAGTGTATGCTGAATACGATCCAATCGGTCTTTTTGAGCGAAACTCATGTTTTCGTGTCAATATACAGACTTATTCAAAAAATTGGTGTTTTTCAATGTTGCAAATGAATTTTAAAATGTCGATATTTGGTTGTAGAAGTCGATTTTTGACGAAATTTTCACCCCCTACTAGGGTTTTCCTAGTCGAAGAATCGATTGCGCACATTTTCGAGTCTTGAAAAAGCGAAAAATGCCGATTTTCGATATATTTTTGGGCGGCAACAACTTATGCTACAAACCAATAACATAAGTTTTTGTCGCCTAAAAATTCATGGTTTTCGTTTCAATAACTCAAAACATTTTTCAAATTCGATAATTTTGTTGTAATTTTATTCGTCTCGCCGAGTTAAAAAAAATGCTGTATTTATGTTTTCCCAAATGTTCAAGGATTTTAAATTTTATAATGATTTATTAAATCGTTTCAATAAACAATCTGATTGATCTACAAGCTCTTCGTTTCAATGTTCAAACTCGTTTGAATTTTTTTTCGCAACTTTGTTTCGCTCATAACTTTTTTACGGTTAGATTTTCAAGTAGTGCCGTAAAAGCAAAAAATGCTCCAAATTTGTGCTCTATTACATCGCATCAACTCCACAAAAATGGACTGGTCCTTTGGGACATTTTTTGCTTTTACGGCACTACAAGCATTTTTCAAAAAATTTCCCCAGCTTTTTGGAACCTTTCATGAAACAGAGTTTACTTTCTAGAAGATAAAAAAACTTAAGAGATCATAAAATTTCTTTGGGAGGATTCAGTTGGAGCTTACGAAACGCGAACATCAGTGCAATTTTCGCACATCATTGTATTCGTCTTGCATATTTATTAAATGTTGAGAGAAAGTTTATAAGAGAAAATTTGCGTTGTACACATGATCAGTTGAATCCTTTTGGTTTTTTGTCAGCCGTTGAATTTCCACAATTTTCGCACACCAAAACCGCACATCAGTCACCAATTTTGGAACAATAATTGTGTCCGACAAAAGTCAGGTTAAAAACTTGTTTTCACATTTACTTTCAGCAATGATTAATTCTTGACATTTATTAAATATCCTTTCACTTTTTCTCTAACTTTTAAGTGTTTGCGATAATATTTATCAAAGATACACAGGCATATTTATTAAATGTTGAGAGAAAATTTATAAGAGAGACTTTGCGTTATGCACTTGATCAGTTGAATTCTTTTGGTTTTTTGTCAGCCGTTGAATTTGCACTTGTTAACACTCGAATGCTCGACAGAAAATTTTTCTTCGAATCAAGGCAGTTTTTCATGCTCATTATGAATTTGGAAAAAAGACTCGAAAAATGCTTCCTTGACCCTGATTCAAGGATGGAGTTGGTGTATTAACGCGAAAATCGAAAATTTTTTCTCATGAGCCTCTGGCGTTTTGGATATAAAACTTAACCATTCATCTTTCTCATTTTCTTGATTTTTAATTGTTTCGCCTTCAAGATTTTCTATATTTTCTGAAATTTTTTTTCGCCATAAAAGCATTCATCTGGGTAATTTGATGTGGGGGAATCGATTGCGCGCATTTCCGAAGCATGGAAACGCTTCCTTGACCTTAATTCAGGGAATGGGGTTGGTACGGGCGAAAAAAGAAATTTTTCGATTTTCGCGTCAATATACCAAATCCATTCCCTGAATCAGGGTCAAAATAATTTTTTCATGCTTAGAAAATATGCGCAATCGATTCCCAAAATTACCCCCAGATGGATGCTTTCAGAGCGAAAATAGGAATAAGCATGGAAACGCTTCCTTGACCTTGATTCAGGGATGGAGTTAGTGTATTGACGTGAAAATCGAAAAAATTTCTATTTTCGCCAGGAAAGCATTCATCTGGGGGTAATTTTAGCGGGGAATCGATTACGCACGTTTTCTAAGCATGAAAAAATTATCTTGACATTGATTCAGGGAATGGAGTTGGTACGGGCGAAAAAAGAAAATTTTTCGATTTTCGTGTCAATACACCGAATCCATTCCCTGAATCAGGGTCAAGAAAGCGTTTTCATGCTTCGGAAATGTGCGCAATCAATTTTCCGCATAAAATTACCCCTATATGGGTCATTTTTAGTAAAAAATTTTCCGGTTCCAAAAAATTTTTTCGGACCCCAAAAATCACAAAAATGCACTTTTTACTCATTCTGTAAAATTTAGTGACAACATGTCCTTTCGCCTCACTACCAGAAATAAAATTCCCTGAAGTCAAAATCCGTACTAATGAAATATTTGACAAGTTAGAGAATGGCAGATTCACCCAAAAAATCGTTGAATGAACCTATGTAAGTTATTTAAAGTTATTGCGCATGAAATTAAAAATTTGAATTCCCGCCTGAGCAGGTTTTCGTTTCAATAAAACGAAATATTTTAAAAAAGTCTATTTTTACACAGATTTTATAACTTTCACAAAAGTCTATTGAAGCACTTTCTACAACTCTATGAGACGAATAAAATGACATAAAATTATCCAATTTGAAGGTTGTGTTCGGTTATTGAAATGAAAACATGAATCAGAGTTTTCGTTTCAATAACACAACACAATTTTCAAGTTAGATAAATTTAGTGTCATTTATTCGTCTCAAAGAGTTGTAAAAAGTCCTCAATCGACTTTTTATGAAAATTTTAAAATCTTTGTAAAAATGGATTTTTTTAAAAATATTTCGTTTTATTGAAACAAAAACCTGCTCCGGCGGGAATTCAAATTTTTAATGCAGTGCGCACTATTTTTAAGCGTAGTAATTGGAAGAGTTCAGTGGCGGCGATAGATTTGGGGGCATTTTCCCAAAAAAAATTTTTTCAAGGGAAAAAATCGAATTTTGCATTTTCATAAAATTTTTATGAAAATGCAACATTTCTATTATGTCTAACTCAATCATGAACTCATATTGACCCGGATTTCTATCACTAGTTGTAACCATCGAGCCCATCTAAGTTGAACTTCTTTTCATCGTAGAAAATCACCTAAACATTCACATTAGTAAATCGAACCAACCTATCCATCACCCTCATATACCCTTATAAGAGACCTACCAGGTTCCAGCTTCTTCCCATATCTCGAGCGAATATCAATCAGGCGAGTTTGTGATCATCCGTAAGCTTCGGCACAGACTTCATTTTCTCACGTACAAAGTTTTTATTCTGCTTAATAGCCCGAGGAATGGGCAATTTATGGACTTGAAGGTTGAGATCGCTCTTAATCTGGCTCAGATACTTGGTAGATTGGAAGCTTCCTTGATGATTAGATGCTTATCGCGCGGAGAAAGTTTGGAGGATGTCCCTTTCGCTTTAACGACACCAAAACTATCAGGATTGGCTTTGTATTTCCGGAGAAATTCTCAACAACATATAAAAGTTTCGAAACATCAAACGACCTACAAAATTTCGATACAAAAAATTATCAATAAGTTTTAGGAATATGAAAAAGGTGTATGACCTACCTCATGGCGAAGTGGTCTGTACCGTGGCAATGTCTCAACAAAACCGCAATATTTATACGGGTGGCAAAGGTTGTGTTAAAGTGTGGGATATTAACCGACCAGACAGTTTGAAGACAGCGATTTCCACGCTAGAATGTTTCCACACTAGAAGTGATATTTATGTTCGATCATGTAAACTTTTCCCGGATGGTACCACACTTGTGGTTGGCGGCGAAACTAGCAATATCATTATATGGGATTTAGCAGTAAGATTAATGCTTTTTTTCAAACGTTATAAAATTTGCTACAGTTAAACCTCCATATAACATCACCCCCAGGGAGGAATCGTTATATCGAACGGAGGGGGAGGGGGTATCGTTATGTCGAATTTTTCTAGAAAAATATATTCGTTATAAATGAAGTGTCAAAATATATTTTTTTCTAAAAACAGTGTCGTAGCCAAGGGGATCAATTATTAATAAAAAGTGTGCCAATTTTTCATAAAAATGGCTCTTTTTTGCCAAAAATCACAATTTTTTGGATATTTTCGATTGCGCGCATTTGAAAACGCTTCCCTGAGCCTGAATCAGGGAATCGAAGTGTGTGTATTGAAGCGAAAATAGAAAATTTTTAGATTTTCTGCCTGAAAATAACCTTCTGGGGGTAAATTTATGCGGGGAATCGATTGCACGCATTCCCGAAGCTTGAAAACACTTCCCTGATCCTGATTCAGTGAATCGAAGTGTGTGTATTGAAGCGATTACCGATTTTTGCTATAATACATCAATTTTTCTTTGATTCTAGATCAGGGTTTTCAAGCTTCGGGAATGCGCGCAATCGATTCCCCGCATAAATTTACTCCCAGAAAGTCATTTTCAGGCAGAAAAATTTTCGATTTTCGCTTCAATACACACACTTCGATTCCCTGATTCAGAGTCAGGGAAGTGTTGGAAATGCGCACAATCGATTCCCCGCATAAAATTAATAGGATCATTTTTGAAAAAAATTTTCGGGTCGAAAAAACATGTAAAAATCGCCCAAATTCCAATTTTTATACACCCTGTATACAGTTACAATTTGGCCTATTTAGTCAGAAAAAGTTAAAGCTGAATTGGACTGTGAATGTAGCCTTATCTCCAGATTGCAAATTGTGTTTCGCATGCTGCGCCGATGGGAATGTAGTAATTTGGGACATTAACAACAAGCAAAAGCTCCACTCCCTATTTGGGCACTCGGACGGTGCGACTAGTGTTGATTTGGCTTTGGATGGAGTTACCTTATGGACTGGTGGGTTGGATAGTACCGTCCGCTCGTGGGATATACGTGAACAAAAACAAAACAGTATGAGGAATCTAGAAAGCCAAGTAAAAGCTAATATGCAAAAATTCGATTTTCTAAAAAATAAAAAATGAAAGCGTTTTTACGCAAAAATAACATTACCAACGTGTTTTCCGCATAAAATTACCCCTAATAGGGTCATTTTTGAGAGAAATTTTCGAAAAATAAAATTTTTCGATTTTAGACCACATTCAATGGCATAAGAGCCGAAGTAGCTCCAAACGTTTTTAATCGAGTTGGACTTTTCAATCAAACTTTTTCATCCTTATTAATATCTTTAAAGGGGAAATGTGTGTCACTGTGTAACCGCTATCTCGGTACACGTGAGGGCGCAAATGGGCGCACTTGTGTAAAATGTTTGTTTTATGAGAAAACATGTTTTCAAAAAAATTTTTTGGTACCCCACGGAAAATTTTTGGGGGGAGGGGTACCCCTGGGGACCATTTTTCGGAATTCTTTAAACTACGTCAAAATTAGCTGATTTTTTGTACTCGGGATCTTTCGGGGGTGCTGAACACGATAGAAGTGGAGTTTTTCCATTTTGAAATTTCTTAGAATAGGGTTATAGATTGTTTCACTGAAAGAGAAAAAGTCCGGGGAGCATAGCATAATGGCTAGAACGCTGGACTTTCACGCCATAGGTGCGGGTTCGATCCCGCCAGAGTTGAAAGTCTTATTTTAGAGAATCATAAAAAGTGGTAAACACAGGCCCCCTTAAAATTACGTGAAAATTTTTTGCCTTTCATTAGTTTAAAAAAAATTTTCCATGCTGTAGGTCGCAGGTTTAATCTCCGCCGGAATCGAATTGTCTTTGTATCATTTGATAAGTGCTATATTTGGATGATTTGTGGTGTTGGGGGGTTTTTTATGCTGAGAACACGAATTTGACGTTATTTTTTTGAAAAAAATTTCCCTAAAGGTCGAAATAGTCAACATTATTTATATATTCCATAGAAGGCAGATATTCATAAAAGCAGCCTAAACACGAAAACGGCGCAGGGCGGTAGAGGAAAAGCTACAGAACACTAAACTAAGTTTAAAAAAATTTAGTTTAGTGTTTTATAGCCCAGAGGCCGAATTGTATGCCAAACGACCCTTGTGACACCAAATGAAAAACCCCAACTCACCAAAATTCTAGCATTAATAGAAAGCAGTAAAAAATAAAAAAATTTTTGTCTCTAGCCGGATCGAACCTGCAACGTGCAAAAAAAATAAACTGATGGAGCAAACGCTCTATCATCTCAACCATCGGTGCAGTCTTAGTACAGTGTTTAATTTACTTGTGAAGTAAGTAAATTTTTGTTTGTTTGCGAATTACTGGAATACACTTCTAATTTTACACACAGTTCATTAATCAGCGAAGTCATTTTTAACAAATTTAAAAATATTTTACTCTTTTATGTTAATTAAAATGCATTCGACATGTTCAAACATGTTCATATAGACGAATACACTAAAAAAATATATTCAAAAATAGACACCTTTTAAATATTGAATTGAAGTTAGGTATTTCAATAATATTTTTCTCATAATTATGTACAAAACTATAAATGAAAAAGTACAAAAGTCTTTTGGTTCGATTTATTCTTTATAAAACAAACAAAACTTTACTTACTTCACAAGTAAATTAAACACTTTACTAAGCATGCACTGATGGTTGAGTGGATAGTGCTTTTGCTCCATCAGTTTATTTTTTTTGCACGTTGCAGGTTCAATTCCTGCTGGAGACAAAAAATTTTGGAGCTTGTGGCGAATACATACCCACAAAGGCTAAAAATTTTTATGCACACTTGAAAAACGTTCCTCAATCATCAATTATCGTTTTTATTTATTATTTATAAAGAAACAATGTAACAAACGTAAAGACAATCAATATAACAAAAGCAAAAAAACAAACATTTAATTTACATCATGTACAGATAAATCACTGCCACCTGAGACCAAAAATTATAAAATACGTCTTCGCCGTTCCGATGATCGAATGCTCGCGCCACAGGAATTCAGCAATGTGACTCAACAGCTGATTATCGTGGATTCCCTTCTTTTCTAGCATGAAAGCTTTGAATTCTCCATTTTTTTCGTTCGATATTTTGCGTGTGGTAGCGAGTGACGGGATCAACGAAGTGTCGATTATGACGAACTCGTCGGTGTCCTTGGCAATGATCACAAGCCTTCGATCCGTTGATTAAGCCAAGCCAAGCCCAGCCATCCAAGCTTAAAATTCTTCGTCGGATTTTAGAATAAGCTTTTCACAAAACTCCAAATCGGTCATTCCGTGTAGCTCTAGCGGTTGAACCATTTTTCTATAATAACCGAAGAAAGTTAATAAAAAGAGGTAATAAAACAACAATTTACACAAAAAAAACAATAAATGATGGTTGAGGGACATTTTTCAAGTGTGCATAACAATTTTTGTCTTTGTGCGTATGTATTCGCCACTAGCTCTAAAATTTTTTATTTTTTACCGCTTTCTATTAATGCTAGAATTTTGGTGAGTTGGGGTTTTTCATTTGGTGTCATAAGGAGTCGTTTGGCATACAATTTAAGAAAAAATATTGAGTTTGAAAATTGACAAGTTGTGAGGATCCCTTGTGAGCCTAAGCCTAAGCCTAGGCCTAAGCAATTTTTTCCCATAGGAAAATTATTTTCTTGTGGGAAATTTTTTTTCATGAAAAAATTTTTTCGTTTCATTCGAGTCTATGCCTGACTTGGTAACCGTTGACCAGTAAACATTAACCGTTGACCGGTAACGCCTAGTGTCAAAATAGCCTAAAAAATAATTGAATAAATAAAAAATACTTTTAAAATTATTATAAGCATTTTTAGAGAGAGAAAAAAATATTAGTGAGAAAAAATATTTTTAGGGAGAAAAAAAGTATTTATAAGGAGAAAAAATTTTTAGGAAGAAAAAAAATATTTTTAGGGAGAAAAAAAGTATTTTTAGGGAGAGGAAAAATATTTGCGTTTTTATATGGGGATCGGCAGTTTTCTATGGAGATCAGTTAATCTATATGATCGTTAGTTTCTGTGAAATTTGAAAACCCTGTGTCTTCTGCTTTTTTTTCTCTTCCTCGAGCGCCAACGGCGCTCGGGGCTCTTATTGATCAAAGATCTTTATTATAGAGGATCTTAATTGATCCTTGCTTTTTGATTGTTTAAATTTAAATTTGATTACTTTGATCAGCAAATATAAGATTTTAGTACTGAAATCAAGAACATATTTTTAAGTCGCCAGTGAAAAATGTATTTCGTATCACGAAATGTCTTACCTTTATTTATAACAATATTTATGATTTTGTGGATGATTGATTCTGGCTTTACACAAATCTGTATTTCAATAATTTGCAATAATCTTTGCTTAAGCCTTGGTCAAAGTAGTGGTGGTAAGACATTTAAAAAATCTTTATATTAAATGTCATGCTAATATTTTAAGGCGCTTGCGATGACAATGGTAATTGCATATGTGGATTGCAGGAATAGTTCTTGGTATTGTTATTGTTGATTTCTAAATAAAGTTGAAAAAATTTCGACAAAGCTGCAGAAAAATGAAAAAATTCAAATAAAATTAAATTCAAAAATGGTCAAAAGTTCTTAGGAAGGGTTCCACCCCCTTTAATGTATGTATTAGCTCTAGAATTACCACAGTTATCCAAGTAGTGTCAAGATCAGGGATGCCAAGTCCGGAAGAATGAAAATAAGGACATTTTTTGAAAATGAGGACATTTGTTGAAAGAATAGGTAAAAAAAATAAGATTTTTCATCCAAAAAATAAGATTTTATAGTAAAATTTTAAAAAAAAAGAAAGATTTGGCCTCTCAAAATAAGGTCAAATTTGATAAGGACACTTAGCATCCCTGGTCAAGACCAAGCAGATTATAGCTGTTATGAGCCATTCGCGGTTTCAAGATTCAATCGTTTATACCTAGACATGCATGGCTTAATCTTTGAGATAAGCACTTCAGTTCAGGCAGGATCAACCAGATAACTGATTAGTTACAGCTAAACTGTCTCACATTGTCCACGACAAAAGCAGAAATCACTACAAACTGAAGGGACATAGCGAATTCCACTATCACATACTCAAACCTTCTTTTATTAGTTTTATAAAGGAAAATAAAATCGGATCAGCGCAAAACTATAGAAATGAAATGAGGTGCTGCCAACACTTATTTGTAATAAAAATTTTATTAATGGAATAAATATTTAACAAAAGCTAAAATATAAACATTTCCACAAAAATTAGTAGGCTAAACTATTATCATAAACTCGAAAAATATAACAATTTGCAAAATTTGTAGTACAAATGGTAATAGGAAATTTCAAGATGAAAAAATTCATAGTCTAATTAAAATTTTTTATTCTCATAGGCATAAAGGCAATAACGGCAAGAAGAGTGGTAGAAATCATAGTGGTTGCGGCACTGTTACAATAGTTGTGATTTTTGCAGTAGCAATAGGAGACGGTCCTCGAGAATCCTCCTCCATATGATTTGGACTCTCCACTTATGGAAGAATTATAGCAAGTTCCAGATTTCATCGTGCCAGATCCATTCGAAGAATCCAATCTAGTCGAAGTGCAAAGTTTTACATAGCTGGAGTATGTGTAGTTGAGTAGGGTGTATGTGGCTGAAAATGAAAAAATTTGCATAAATCAAAATTTTGCTACATAGCTCAAATTAAAAAATTTACATCGCCATTGTGTTCAGAGCCCGGAAAACGTTTAAAAATTTAATGTATTAACACGAAACCCCTGAAAATCAGGGAAAATAAAATTTTTTTGTCCATGTCGTCGTTTAAAGACTTACAGAGGTCTCCAAAATGACTCATTAGGGATATTTTTATTGAAATCGATTGTGAGCATCGAAAACCCTTGAAAACGCCTCCCAGTCCACGAAATATAAGATTGTCGTATTTTTTCAGTTATTTTCGGTAGGAATTCCTACTTGAAAATGGGATATTTCATGATCTGGGATGCGTTTTCAAGGTTTTTTTCGATGCGCGCAATCGATTTCCCGCATAAAAATACCCCTAATGAGTCATTTTGGAAGAAAAAATTGAAAAATTTTCGCTAAAAAATAACCAAATGGCGTTTTTTTGGAACATCTTGTAGTCATACCTGTGCGTTTAGCGCAATAAGTTCCATTTGAACAATATTTAGTTAGTTTGCAAGATCCAGAAATATTACGATATCCATCAGTAATATTTTGCTCGTTCATTTCATTATAAATTGCCGAGGGTAGGTATTGGGTTCCCGCGCACGTATAGCATTTTAGGGCTGTACTGCGTTTCAACACTAAATTTCGAAAGGTTATCTTCGACGGAAAGTTTCGAAACGAACATTTCGAAGGATTTTTTTGAAAACGGACATTTCGAAAAGTTATTTTAGAAACGGACATTTCGACAGATTAAAAAATTTTCTGACCCCCTACAAAAATTACCGTATTCTCTCTAATAGAAGCACCGGTGCTTTTTTCAATTCTTCCGGCAGGGGGTGCTTCTATTTTTCAATTTAAATTTCGAAAAAAAGCTTCTCGGCGTACTCGATTGCTTCTAATTTAAATTTGATGTCGTAGGCTTTTCTCTTTGAAGGTGTAGAACCTTGATCGGTTTCAGAATCGCTCGACATTTTTGAAACTAACAAGGGGTTTTCGGGTATGAGAAATCGATTGGCGCAAGTTCTGAGTTCCGAAAAAATTTTTGTGACTCCCTATCGGGGGTACCCCATATTAAAAAATCAATTTTTTCAACTTGTTTATTTTGGCTCCAAATTGATATAGGATACCCGATAGGGGGTCACAAAAATTTTTTCGGAACTCGGGACTTGCGCCAATCGATTTCTCGTGCCCGAAAACCCTCAAGTACTAAAAATCGGCCAATTTGGAGAAAAAATTTTTTGGCCGAGAATAAGCCATAATTGTTACCCCCCCCCCCTTTAAGACAAAATTTATGGGCGGTGCTTCTATTAGAGAGAATACGGTATTCGACAATTCCTGGTTGGATCGCTTTGAAAATGTTATCATCCCAGACAAGGAAGATTGAAGTTCTTTTGCAGAGTTTATAAAACTAATTCGCTGACAACTATGGGGCAATTGGCTATTGAATCGGTAGTTATTTTTTTGTGAAAAATAAAATCAATTTTTAAGCACATTAAAAGTGCCAAGCATGGGATAATCAGAAACCGTGCTGCCGAGTTATTAAATAAAGTCGAAGAAAATATCAGCCGAGAAGAACGTAAAAAATCCAAATGGATTTAAAAGTAAGTGTTTAATTTTATTGTAGTTTTATCATGTTTTTTAAAGCTTTTATGTTAATGTGCTAGCTTATCTGGATAAGTGGGTCGGATGATCTGGATAAATGAGCCGATTTTGAAAAAAATGACCATTTTTTCCAATTTTTCACTAAAAAATGATATTTTTTTTATCAAAAATGGCTATTTTTGTCCCAAAAATGCAGATAAAAATTCACCAAAGTGCCCCCATCTAAAAATGCCACCCCCATAGCTGGGGATCTGGCTACACCCATTGGTCATCGAGAGCAGATCATCTTCAAGGCCTACCTTGTACAGACACCGGTAGCATAATCATTAACAAATAAACTAGGAAGTATTTCATTTTCCCAACCGCTTATATGCCTAACACTTATTTGAAATGCGAAAAAAATTTCGACAGGGCGAATTTTTAGTCTCTATGTGACGCGACACAGTAACAGTAACCCTGGAACTATATTACCAACATAACATTTTTAAAGATGAAAACAATGAGTCAGCTTTAACAATTCATGAATCAAGAAATTTTCGGTTTTGTATGAAAGAGATTTTTTGAGGTTCTAAACAAGGAAACTAAGCAAAAGAGATGGGTGCTAAAAGAATAAAAGTCTAGAAAAGAAACAAAAAAATTGTTTGTATATAGATTGATTTCCGAAGACGTACATGAAAAATTTGGCACTTCTATAGTTGTGCGCTCATCCTTAATTTAATTTTTTGTTTCATAAGTCACAGTTATACAACCAATTAAGACCTATGTAGATACAGGGGGTGCAAAAGTCCTGGCATGATGCGAAAAAAATCCTATTTATAGAGTGCACTAGATTCATCGTTTTTTTGCACCCTATGCCAGAACTTTTGCACCCCTCTCCCTTGTACAACACAGAGATAAAGCTCAATAAGTGAAATATAACAAGGCAGTCCTATCCTGTACAAGTACCACAGATTGGATTCCACTTTTCTGATCACATTCATGCCGCCTAGACTTCTGGGCTTCGTATCAGTCGCATGAACTGGCGCAGATCATGAGTCATAACGAGTTCGTTCCAGTACGCTTGACAGAGTTCACAGAGATGCTTCGAGTGATGTGGCTGGCAGGACGAGCTCCAATATAGTAAAATTTGTTTAATAAAAAAAGATTTGGCCTCTCAAAATAAGGACAAATTTTATTAATAAGGACACTTGGCATCCCTGGTCAAGACCAAGCAGATTATAGCTGTTATGAGCCATTCGCGGTTTCAAGATTCAATCGTTTATACCTAGACATGCATGGCTTAATCTTTGAGATAAGCACTTCAGTTCAGGCAGGATCAACCAGATAACTGATTAGTTACAGCTAAACTGTCTCACATTGTCCACGACAAAAGCAGAAATCACTACAAACTGAAGGGACATAGCGAATTCCACTATCACATACTCAAACCTTCTTTTATTAGTTTTATAAAGAAAAATAAAATCGAGTCAGCGCAAAACTATAGAAGTGAAATGAGGTGCTGCCAACACTTATTTTTAATAAAAATTTTTATTAATGGAATAAATATTTAACAAAAGCTAAAATATAAACATTTCCACAAAAATCAGTAGGCTAAACTATTATCATAAACTCGAAAAATATAACAATTTGCAAAATTTGTAGTACAAATGGTAATAGGAAATTACAAAATCATAAACTAATTAAAAATTTTTATTCTCATAAGCATAAAGAAAGGCAATAACGGCAAGAAGAGTGGTAGAAATCATAGTGGTTGCCGCACTGTTACAATAGTCTTTATTGTTGCAGTAGCAATAGGAGACGGTCCTCGAGAATCCTCCTCCATATGACTTGGACTCTCCACTAATGGAAGAATTATAACAAGTTCCAGATGTCATCGTGCCAGCCCCATTCGAAGAGTCCAACCTGATCGAAGTGCAAAGTTTTACATAGCTGGAGTATTTGTAGCTGAGTTTGGAGACGCCTAGGGTGTATGTGACTGAAAATGAAAAAATTTTTGTATAAATCAAATTTTTGCTATATAGCTCAAATTAAAAATTTAACATCGCCACCGTGTTCAGATGGCCCCGGAAAACGTTTAAACGGCAATTCAAAACTTTTGTATATTAAAACGAAAACCCTGAAAATCAGGGATATATAGAATTTTTTACCATGTCGTCGTTTAAAGACTTACAGAGGCTTATCCAATAAAGTTAAAAATGGCCAAAAACTGCAAAATTCTGAAGAACTTTTTACGGTATGAGTAAAAAGTGAAAAATGTTTGGGGAAATAAAAATTGAATACATTTCCATCATTTTACAAAAACGCATCCAAAAATTAGAAAAATCAATTGCAAAATGTTATCAAGCACCATTTCGCAATCGATTTTTCTAATTGTGGTGAGGAATTTTTGGATGCGGTTTTTTTGGTAAAAATGATAGAAATGTATTCAATTTTTATTTCCCCAAGCATTTTTCACTTTTTACTCATATCATAAAAAGTTCTTCAAAATTTTGCAGTCTTTTGGCCATTTTTTCACTTTATTGGATTTGACCCCCGGAGGTGGTTGAACATGGTGATGTTATAAATTTATAGAAAACAATACAGGGTGTTCCAAAAAAACATCCATCTGGTAATTTTTTGGTGAAAATTTTTCAAAAATTTTTTTCTCCAAAATGATTCATTAGAGATATTTTTATGCAAGAAATCAATTGAGCGCATGAAAACCCTTGAAAACGCCTCCCAGACCATGAAATATCTAATTTTCGTATTTTTTTCAGTTATTTTCGGTAGAAATTCCTACTTGAAAATGGGATATTTCATGGCCTGGGAGGCGTTTTCAAGGTTTTTCGATACGCGCAATCAATTTCTCTCATAAAAATACCGCTGAGAAAAAAATTTTGAAGAAAAAAATTGAAAAAATTTCGCCAAAAAATGATCAAATGACGTTTTTTGGAATATCCTGTAGTCATACCTGTGCGTTTAGCGCAATATGTTCCATTTGCACAATATGTAGATTGTTTGCAAGCTCCAGCAATATTACGATATCCATCAGTAATATTTTGATCGTTCATTTCATTATAAATTGCCGAGGGTAGGTATTGGGTTCCCGCGCACGTATAGCATTTTAAACCTAGAAAAATTTTATTATAAAGTCATCGACAGTGGCATAGTCACAGGGGGAGCAAGTGTCCCTTGTTCTTGAAAAAATATAAAATTTTTCCTAAAGGTCCCCCTTATATTTTTTCCGATTTAAAAAAAAACCATTTTTTCTAATTTTTTCACTAAAAATGATATTTTTTTTTACCAAAAATGATTTTTTTCCACTAAAAAATGATATTTTTTCATCATAAATGTCTATTTTTGTCCCAAAGATGCACATATTTTTGCCCACAAAATTCACCAAAGTGCCCCCCCCCCATCCAAAAGTGCCACTCCCGTAGCTGGAGATCTGGCTATGCTCACTGCTCATCGAGAGCAGATCATTTTCAAGACCTACCTTGTACAAACACCGGTAGCATAGCCATGAACAAATAAACTAGGAGGTATTTCATTTTCCCAACCGCTTGTGTGCCGAACACGTTTGAAATGAGAAAAAAATTTCGACAGAGGGCAAAAAATTTTTATTCCCTAGGTGACGCGACACAGTAACAGTAACCCTGGAGATACATCACCAACATGACATTTCTAAAGATGAAAACAATGAGTCAGCTTTAAAAATTCATGAAGATTCTTAGAAATTTTCGGTTTTGTATGAAAAAGATCTTTTTGAGGGCCTAAACAAGAAAAAAACTAAGCAAAAGAAATGGATGTTAGAAGAATAAAAATCTAGAGAAAAAATAACAAAAAATTTTTTGCATATACAGTCAAATCTCGGTTTAATGACAGCGACCACGCAGGGATGTCGGCGGAAAATTTGGTATACAGTCAAACCTCGATATAGTGACATCCACCACGGAGGAAAGACCACGCAGGGATGCCTCTTGGCGAGAAATTTTGTAAACGTCACCAAAAACCAGGATTAAAAGATTTTTAAATAATTCTTTTTTTTAAAGTTGCCCTATATATCCATACAACTTTTTAAAAAGGAATTATTTAAAAATCTTTTAATCCTGATTTTTGGTGACGTTTACAAATTTCCGCCAAGAGGCATCCCTTCGTGGTCTTTCCTGCGTGATGGTGTCACTATATCGAGGTTTGACTGTATATAGCAAGTCGATTTCTTTATATACCAAATTTTCCCGCCGGCATCCCTGTGTGGTCGTTATGTCCCTCGCCGGGTGTCATAAAACGGAGGTTTGACTGTAGATTGATTTCCGAAGACGTGTACATGAAAATTTTTTCTGGAAATGGAATGATTCTAACACCATCTAATTCTTACAGTCTTCGAAGAGCCTTTATAAGCATCCAACACCGATCCAGTACTTAAAAGTTTTTTACATACTGAAGTACCGCCTGGAGGCTCAGTGTATACTGAGCCTGATTTTTTCGCCAACACTACCACGCAGGGATGCATGTTGGCGGGAAAATCAAGCTCAGTATATACAACGAATATTGTCTACTTTTTCTGTTCTCATTTGTTTTTCAATTTCGCAAGGGTCCAATTTTTTGCCAGTTTTTACTTCTTCATCAAATTTCTCATCAAGAAATTTTATAGCAGCATCCGAAAAAATTGTCCTTCCTCTGGCTGGCTTTAGCGCCCATCCCATTTCTAGAATTTTACCGTCAACATGCATCCCCGCTTGGCGGAAAAATCAGGCTCAGTATATACTGAGCCTGATTTTTCCGCCAACATGCATCCCTGCGTGGTCGTGTTGACGGGAAAATCAAGCTCAGTACAGTCAAACCTCCGTTTTATGGCACCTGGCGGAGGGGGAGGAATAACGACCACGCAGGGATGCCGGCGGGAAAATTTTGTATATAGAGAAATCAATTTGCTATATAAACCAATTTTCCCGCAATCATTCCTGCGTGGTCGCTGTCATTAAACGGAAGTTTGACTGTATATACGGAGCTTGATTTTCCCACCAACATGCATCCCTGCGTGGTCGTGACCATTAGGAACATTTTTTCGACCAGAGAGGGGCAATTGTCCGGATTGCCCCTGGCTACGTGCCTGCAAGGATGATCACTTTTGTAATATGTGCGTCCCTAATACGGATGCCATTTTAGAGGTCTGGTGCTCACAATGAAAAATTTTTTCTTAAAAATTTTATTTTCCAAAATTGTTAGTATATCCATTTTTGAACTATACCCTTTCATATTCTACCATAAATTTATGTGATAGCTTTTTGAGACCAAGAGTGCCTCTTTTTTTGTTGTTGCTAGGCATATCTTCCTACTCTATTTTCATGTTCCTGTTCTTGTTATAATAAAAGTACAAGCGTCCTCATTAGTTTTCACAAAATTTACATAAAAAATGAGTTTATTTTATTCGGATAATGGGGAGACCAAGAACAAAAAACAATGAAAAATTGAAGAAAGAAAAATTGGAAAGCAAAAAAGCATTGGTTGAATTTATATCGGTAAGAAAAACAAGGAATCAAGGTAGAAGAAGCAATCGAAATTTTCCGGCACCCAGGGGCCTGTCCAATCAAGTGAAAAAAGTTAGAAGGGAGGAAGAAGGAGAAGGGAAAAAAAAGATAAAATAGGATAACCGGCGCTATTTAAACGTCGTAGGTGTTTTTGAAATTTTGAATTTGTGTACATGTTTTCGCTGTGATATACAAATTTTTTGCGAAAAAACCGATTTTTTAAGTTTTCATAAAATGAACATTGTAGCTATAATTTTTTATAGCTAAATGAGACGAACAAAATGCCACCTTAATTATTCAATTTGAAAATTGTTTTGGGTTATTGAAACGAAAATTCTGATTCATGTTCAATAACCCAAAAAATTTTTCAAATTGGATAATTTTGGTGTCATGTTTAGCTATAACAAATACCTCAATGTTCATTTTATGCAAATTTAAAAAATCGATTTTTCAAAAAAATTCAAAAAAGTTTGTGTATTACAACGAAAACAGTACACAAATTTAAAATTTCAAACGCAATTATCTCGAAAACTACTACAATGATACAGAATATGCTGAAAAACAAAAAATGCTCCATTTTTCATAAACTTTCCGAAATTTCAACGAGCCGAGCATCTTTGCTACTCGGCCACGTGGACCTATAAAAATTACTCAATAACTGCACTAAAGGCTTACGTTAAAAGGTGGCAAGGGGCTAACAAATTTATTTTGAAGGATATCCCCATGATTTTGGTGTCATTCTTCTTCTCTCACTGAGCCCTTTATAACTTTTTAAAAGAATCTATGTGGCTAATACACATTTGACCTTTCTCAAAATTACAAGTTTGACCTCATTTTTGTCGAGAAAACTCTAAATTACATATTTGACCTGGGGTCTGGGGTCAAATATGTAATTTAGAGTTTTCTCGACAAAAATGAGGTCAAACTTGTAATTTTGAGAAAGGTCAAATGTGTATTTTCACTCTATGTTCTTTTTTGGAATTAATTTTATCCATCGACACATTTTCATTTTTGACAGCTAAGTTAAATTTCGGATTTAATTCAATAGCCTTTGTATAACCCGCTTCAGTATGTTTTCCTAATTGGTCTTGTGCAACTCCTCTGTAGTAATAAGCATTTGCATAAGTAGGATCCAACTC
>OZJO01029188.1:0-13901 GCA_900406225.1 Acrobeloides nanus | reverse complement strand
TAACTTTTCATGAGGAACATTTTTCGCGTTGACGAGAAATTCTGAAAAAATTCTGTTTTAAAGTTATGACCATTTTTCGAATAACATTGAAAAACCAGATTCAGTGTTATTAAAAAAATGGTCATAACTTTAAAACAGAATTTTTTCAGAATTTCTCGTCAACGCGAAAAATGTTTCTTATGAAAAGTTAGGGTGGAGGTGGGGGTTCTATGGAGAGAAATGGAGGCCTGAAACGTTAACCTGTTAAAGTTATGACGATTTGTGTGTGTACTTGTAAAAATTTACAAGTATTTTACAAGTACAATTACAAGTGCAAGTAAAAATACAAGTACAACTACAAGTACAAGGACCGGAGGAATAAGCCCGAAATTTAACTTTTTCTTCACTTTTCATGAACTTCCTGGTATATAAAAAAGCAAACAACGTTTTTCCGAATGTAGTTTACTTTGAGTGCAAAGTTGGAGCAAATACGCAGGAACACTTTAGAATGAAAAATTAGATGGAACGGTAAATCAAGCTGCTAGACAGTCTGTTCCTCATCTTACTTTTTATATTTGTGATTTGGTCGTTATAAATCAGACATTAGAACACATGAACTTTTAGAACTAATTGCTAGAGAGACCATGCGATAAAATATAAAAATAGTCAGCAAACATATAAATGGAAATCCTTTCAATATGTCAGAATCATCTTTATTAAACTTTGTAAAAATGTCCGAGGGGAGAAGTACAGGGGATACATGTACTCCCCCCCCTAAGGGCCAAAAAGTTAAAAAAATAGAGCTAGTTCACTTTTATGTGGCACTTATCATCCAACATTAAAATTTTTTCTTTAAAATCAACTAAAAAACTTCTATTTAGGGTTTTTAGTCGAGAGCACGTTGCTGATGTTATTTTTGCATGAAAATCTAGAAAAAATGCCGTAAAAATTCAAAAAATTTGATAGCCCATACTTTCACGTTACTCGGGGTGCTCCAGGGAGATGACGCTCCGATGGGCATGGGTTATGACACCCCTTGTGGTCCTAAAAAAGGCCGTTGGGATAAGAAAGGATGATACTCTTCATGGATTACATGGATAGAAATCGCGACTTGTACCCACAAGTTGAAGAGACCTTGATTTCGTCGACCGAATCTTTCATGCCAGTTAAATTCTTTGAGGTGGTTGGGTAGTGCCCGGGTTGATTTCTTTGAAAACTTGTATCCTCCCCTCCCCCACGCCCATGAAAAAATCCTGGTATGGCTCTGAAAAATGTGGTCACAAATGCCATGGCGACGTCGATTCACTCTTTCCACTGGTTATTCTTATTCTCGAAGGTCTGAGTATTGGCACCTGTACAGGGTGAAAGAAAGTCGAACAATATCAAGAAGTCGAGCAATTTCATGTTTCGATATTCCTCGTTCATGCATTCGAATTATTGCCGGTCTTAATTCCTTCATTTTTAGCTAGGAAATCGTTATTTAATATGTTTTGAGTAAAAAAATATAAATGAACGTTTTCGGAGGGGCGGCTTTTTTCTGATTCACCCTGTATTTGGGTCCACGAAGTTGACATCATGATTAAGATGACGAATTTTGGACCATGATAAGTGCCATACAAATAGTGAACTAGCTCATAAAAAATAATAAAAATCCAAAGAGTCCCTTTATATATTTGACCTCTTTGGGAATTTGTACCCCCTTCCCCCATGAAAAAATCCTAAGTAAGGCTCTGAATAATGTGTTCAATTTATAATACAAGTATGTATATAAATTAATAATATATAAAGTGTATTAAAAAACCAACGTTCAATTTATTTTTGTGAAATTCTAGCGCTTGTTTGAGCAAATTTTTTCCAGCACTTAAAAAAGGGTCGACTTTCACACAAGATATTTGCTCAATTAACGGTTGGCACTTCACACTGTGTCTTACTTTAGGATAATAATGGCTAACCACTTATCTTGTTTGAAGTATATGCAGTTTAGAAGCAATTCTATCTCCTGAATTTCCTTAATATACGGTTACATTTGACGTAGGTTGACGTACGATTATACGAAGGTGTTTCATTTTTATTTGATATATACTTTAAACCGGTTGAGTATTCATAACTCTTTCTTAAAATAATTTGTTAGCAAATTTTTAATTTTTTCAACAAAAAAATGAAAATCTAAACTAGTGAATCATTTTAAAAAAGGGCAGACAGGATAGGGGGACTCGGGATAATCCTCCTCCCCCCCCCCAGTAACAGTTCTAGGATTTCATTTGGGGAATGGGGCAACTAGGTAAAAAACCTCATTTTCCATCTAATTTTGGCCAAAATGCCATTGTTCTTAAGAAATTTTCTGTTTGGGAGGGGGTCCTACGCCCCCCTCCCTGCCTACTCCACTGGTCCCCCATTCCGGTCGAAAGTCGGAAAAACTAAAAGGCCCTTGATGTTTGGGATTACCTGAAACGAGTTAACCCACAGAGTTAGAAGTTTTGAAAAGGATTAGGCGTGGGTTAGATGCAGGTTAGGCCTAATTTCTCCAATCGATTGATCAGGCTTCAATTAAAACGAGTCTATAGGTACGTATTTTTAGCGAGTAATCCGAATCTGATGTTATTTTTTGGTTTTGAGTTCAACTAGATTGGAGTTTTGGATATTCTTGTTCAAAACCCAGAGAGCGAGTTAGGCCGTCTTGGTCCTCATAATGATTTTTTCAGGGAAGCGAATTCTATAAAGTTGTTCCTCATAAAATTTTGCGTTGAAAAGTTAGGATTGAAACCGGAACCGAAAAAATCCTTGGACCGCGACTATTTTAGACATAAAATATGATTTAGCTCATTCCATTGTGTAAAGGCGTGATTCTATTTCTACAAACAAAATTGCACTTCTTATATAAAAAAGGCGACAAAAATATTTGTCTCACTTTTTTGAGAAAACTATTAAGTTACATAATATTTATTCTATTCAGTGCTTTAACAATAGCACGGCTTCTCCGTGATTTGGTAGCTTTTAGCAAAACTTGTTATGCTGAATACAATCACAAGAAATTTTCTTTTGAAAAAAGTGTCGCGATGTCACTGGAGCATTATCTTTGTAGGAGTACACTCAAAATTTTTGCGTTTTTTGGCCATAACTACTCATAGAAATTGAATTGAGACTTCGTCGACCACATAAATGAAAGCTGGTGATCTGCCCTACAACCTTTATATAGACACCTATAGCAAGTTTTCGCTTTAATAAAAAGTTAATCGCAAGTTTCTGAAAAAAACTCTGGATTATTACCCTTGGTTTTGATAAATATTGGATAGTTTGACCCTGTTACGAGATTTTTCAGCAAAAGTGATCTTCTCAAAAATGCAGCCCAGATCCCGGGGGAAAATTTTGGTATATCGGGTTTGGTATGTTAGCACAGAAATTATTTGAGTTAAAGCTATTTTATTCTTGAAAAATGATGATTTTTCGATATTTTTAGCTTAGCAAGATCCCAAAAATCTATATTAGCTTCAAGCGGACTCGAACCTGCAACCTTTTGCGCATTAACTAAGTTTTGTGCAAAGGGTTGCAGGTTCGAGTCCGCTTGCCATCAAATTGTTTTTGCCTATTTTTACAGAGAACTTTTTTTCAAGAAATTTTTACGTGATCGTGTTCAGAGCATAAAAATATCCTAAAATATACCGTTGTCCAGCCTAAGCCTTCATGTGTTAATGTAGTAGGATAATTTGTATTATTTATAAATATTTAGTTATTGAAAATATTTTCGTCGATATTTTTCAAAATGGTTGTACGCTGCGTTGTTAGAAGAAGGCCTGCAAAACCAGCTATTAAATTTCAAGAAAAACCTAAACAAGAACCAGAAAATCCAGAAGAAAAGAAGAAATGTCCAAGTTTAAAAAAGGGTTTAACAGTAAGTTGTTAAAAACATTGTAGTTCAGAAAATGCATTTCTAACATACGTGGGCAAGGGGAGACATGACCCCATTTTGCCGTATTCGCGAAAAAAGTTAAGTACACAATTCGCATTTTTCGAGCGAAGCNTCAAGAAAAACCTAAACAAGAACCAGAAAATCCAGAAGAAAAGAAGAAATGTCCAAGTTTAAAAAAGGGTTTAACACCGAAACCACCAGTAAATCCAAATGCTCCAGTTAAGAAACAACCTGAGATTACACCAGAAGAGGAGGCTAAATAATTGTTCATTAATTATTTTCCTTTTTCTCCAGTATTACTCTTGTTGGTGATGTGAATTGTTGTGATTGGTGATTTGTGTAATAGTAAAAGCACTTTTATGTATGCACTTTAAATACAGAGCGCAAAAAGATTCCATTTTACCCTTTTTTCATGAATTATGGGCCCAAAAATTTTTTTCCTAAAAATGACCCTATTAAGGGTAATTCGATGCGGGAAATCGATTTTGCGCATTCCAGTGCCTTGAAAATGCTTCCCTGATTCAGAGTCAATGTATTGAGGCGAAAATTAAAATTTTTAGATTTGATTTTCGCTTCAATACACTGACTCAGAATCAGAGACGAATT
The DNA here is from genome assembly GCA_900406225.1 of Acrobeloides nanus. Classification (NCBI taxonomy): domain Eukaryota; kingdom Metazoa; phylum Nematoda; class Chromadorea; order Rhabditida; family Cephalobidae; genus Acrobeloides; species Acrobeloides nanus. Next base: position 9,409 of record OZJO01029188.1, on the reverse strand, counting down.
TTCAAGTTTCGGGAATGCGTACAATCGATTCACGCATCGAATTACCTCAAATGTAGTCATTTTTAAGAAAAAAAAGTTTTGGGTCCAAAATTCATGAAAAGAAGGTAAAATGAAACTTTTTTGTACCACCCTATATTATACACTGATAATAATGCAATTATTTTATTTATTAATATGTAAAATAAAATTTTAAGTAAAACATATGGAATTTTTCATCAAGAAAAAAAGTCACGATACATGGTTAAATGGGGGGGGGGGTCCACTTTGCGACCACCTCTCGAAAAAATTTTTGTTTCTAAAAAGATCATTTTTAGGGGTAATTTTATGCGGGGAATCGATTGCGCACATTCCCAAAATGTGAAAACGCTTCACTGACCCTGATTCAGGGAAAAAATTGGATTTTTGAAGCAAAAATCAAACATTTTCGGATTTTTATGAGAAACCGTCGATTCTTAAGTTTTTTAAGGCGGGAAATCGATTGCGCGCATTTCCGAATGTACCATAGTTTTGCCTATTCCATGTAGCTTTTAACAACAAAATAGTTAACTGATATTTTTTAGTTCTGCTTTTTAGAAAAGGCTTCCACTGGCCTTATTTTGTAACCATTTAGCCATAAGAAGATAAAAACTGATATGATGCAAATAATGATCAGAATAATAGTAACAGTCCAGCGGTTTTCGTAATTTCGTCTCATGACATTTCTAACCGGGACTACTAAAATTATGCTTTTTTAAAAGAAAAATTATAATACAGAGTGTCTAAAAAATCGAAATTTGGGCGATTTTTCATGTTTTTTCGACGTTCATAAAGTTAACACGAAACGATCAATCTTATTTACGCGCAGCGTTATTTGATCAAATTTAGGAATTTTTCCAAGACGAACTAGGTCATATGGACAAAATAGAAGTGTTCTCAACGTTATCTTGTCAACTTTATTCATGTCAACTTAATCATATCAACTTTATCGTGTCAACCTTTAGTGTCAACTTTATGAACGTCGTTTTTTCGACTGAAATTTTTTTTTCAAAAATGAGTCTATTAGGTCTAATTTTATACAAGAATCGATTGTGCACACTCCCGGAGCTTGTAAACGCTTCCCTGATCCTGATTCAGTGAATTGGAGTGTGTGTATTGAAGCGATGACCAATTTTTGCTATAATACCTCAATTTTTCTTCGATTCAGGATCAGGGAAGCGTTTTCAAGCTTCGGGAATGTACGCAACCTATTTTCTCTAAAATTACCCCTATAGGGGTAATTTTGAAAAAAATTTTCTGGTAGAAAATACATGAAAAAATCGGCCAAATTCCGGTTTTTTTATACACCCTGTAAAAAGTAATTTTTTTATCCTACTTTGGTCAACATTATTGTTTAGAGCTTGTTTTTCCACTATTTCATTAGTTTCCAAATATATAGGAACAGCGGACATTTTGTTGTATTTCTAGATTTTCAGTCAGTATTTTACAGGGTGGCCCAGAAAAAAGTGGACTTTTTGAAATTTATTGCAGAAAAATTGCACTTTCTCGGGCAAAATATTGTCTTTTGATCTAATTCTTTTTTTTGAGTTTGAAAAAACAGAATTAGGTCAAAAGACAATACAGGATGTGATAGAATAAACGGCGACCCTACATCTCGCCCAAAATCAGCTCAGCCAAACGACAACTCGCCCAAACTACAACTCGGCCAAAATACAACTCGCCCAAACTACAACCCGGCCAACTACAACTCGGCCAAAATACAACTCGCCCAAACTACAACTCGGCCAAAATACTCCTCCAATCGAGTAGAGTCGACTTGTAAAAGCGAGAAGTATTTTGGCCGAGTTGTAGTTTGGGCGACATGTCGTTTGGCCGAGCTGATTTTGGGCAAGATGTAGGGTCGCCGAATAAACATGAAAATGTTCATGATCACACATCGTTATAGGGATTTTTTTATTGAAACCATAACAAAAACGACAATTATAAACAAAACTATTCGAAATGACCGCCCTTAGCTTCTACACAGGCTTTCAACAGCTTGGGAAAATTATCAACAATTTTTTCCAACATTTGAACATTCTCATGTGACCGGTTTATTCTGCAGCACCCTGTATTTTGTCCGAGAAATGCAATTTTTTTGCAAATATAAAATTTCAAGAAGTCCACTTTTTATGAATCTCCTGTATTTACCACTTTTACTCATGAGTAAATTTAAAAATACATATTAAAAAAACTAAAATGTACTTATCGTCGATCAAAATGTGATATACAATAATAAATATGAAACGACGAAAACTAACCTAATTTCACTTCTAAATGGAGGTTTATTTTGGTACACATTCTTCTTCCACATGTCTAAAAGAGCGAAATTATCTTCTTCCACATGTCAAAAAGAGCGAAATTCTCTTCTTCAATGAAATATAAAAACAATTTGAATTCCAAATTTGTCTCCAACAATCAATAATTTATTAAAAGTATCGGGTTCAAGCCACGGCGCACCAAAATGCCGAAAAGGTGCAAGCAAGGGTCAAAATTTAAAAAAATGTCGTCAATCGACTCAGCTCGCCGAATGCTTCAAACGAGTACCATATCATGGGGTTTTAGGGGTTAAACCCATGGCCGATTGGCTAACTAGCTCGGCTTTCACTCGTCATAAGGCGCGAGTTCGATCCCGATCCCAAAAGTCATTTTTTATTTTGTTGTCAAAATCTATGAAAATTTTTGCATATCCACGTTTTTATGCAGGAAACACGATGGTGCTAATATTTTTCCACGAAAACTTTTCAAAAAATCGAAAATTTTCAAAAAATTTAAAACTTTTTGTCTCCAAATTTCATGAAAATTTTGGAAAAATAATAGCGCCACTTAAAAATATGGGTATACAAAAAATTTTCATAAATTTTGACAAAAAAAATTTTTTTTAACGACTTTTGGGCTCGGGATCAAACCCGCTCCCTATGAGTGAACGTTAGCCAATCGACCATGGGTCAAAAATCATAATGGGGGACCATGATTTTTGAAAAATTTTTCAAAAAATTTGGAGAAAAACATAACGAGAGACCATTAGGAAAAAGTAAAAAACTTTTCATTTGTTTCGTTATGGGGGGCCGCGCCCCCTCTGTATACGTCACTGCCGCTAGCACAACCCTGTTCTGTCGTAACGACAGACCAAAATAATAAAATCATAATAAATAAAAAAGTATAAAAAACATTTAAAATTTACCAATACTTGATTCCCCCTCCCCCAGCATGACCCTCTTTCCTCCCCGGTACGAACCTCTTTCCTCTCCCCCATGCCGGCACAACCCCTTGACCCCTCGGCACAACCCTCCGAACCTGTCCTGTTGTCACGTCACCTCGCAGCCCACGTGTTTGAACGATCGTTCCATCCGTCTATTGTGTATGCCATTTTTTTCGAATGGACTGGCTGTTTAAGCATGACGTTAATGATCACATTTTTGAAAGACTAAACACAAATTTAGACACATACTGGAACCAGACATCAGTATGTTTATGAAATCTTTTCACTAATAACAAGGGACTACAAGATAAAAATTTGTATTAGAGAAACAATAATAATTGTCTAGTTCTGTCTCAATTACTAATCCCCAAAACTTCTGATAAAGAAAAAAGAATTGTGCAAAAATTCTAAATATATGCTGTCTTGAAACAATATAGGAACAATGTAGGCACTGTTGCTTATATGCACAATTCTTGTAACTTATATTTGTAGGGGGAAAAATTTATGCATTTTTATTTTCTCATAAGTTTATTTTATAATAAACTTATTTCTATGTTTTTGTTTTTATTTTATTTGATAAAATTTAGACCTAAAATTTACACGAAAATTTAAACAAGAAATAGCAATTTGTTCACTTGCTTTAAGCACAACGCTTAAGCACAACATTTCGCACAGCTTGAGCATTCCCATTCGTCATTAATTATTAGCTTATATTAGCTTTTTGTGAAATCTCACACATATATAAGTGCTAAAATATTTTGTCTGAATATATTGTTCAATATTTTATAACATTATTTTATTATGGATTTGCCAAAGTCCGAGAAATTAAATGATGCAAAACCATTTCGTAAGTTTAGCGTTTCAATAATGTTTTCAATGCTCAAAATTTAGCATTTTTCCATCCTCTTTCAAGAAGGTTTCACCTAGTTTTACTATTGATGATGTTAATATTTTGTATGAGTTGGATGAGAGGAAACTTGGCGATGACTATGACATGTATGGTGAATACAACTGCTGTTTCTATGCAGTCCAAATCAATGATATCCCAAAATTTGCATAATGATTCAAAAGTTCCTGTGGTTGCTACAAAATGCCATGTTAATTCAGATGATGAAGAGGATGCGGGCATTGTTAATGACTATGGAGTAAGTTGTAGAGCAGTTATTAGCAATCCCTCAATCTGCCCCCTCCTCCAGTGGTAGGTCCTAATGCACCCCACCCTACAGTGGCCCCGTAGGGTGCACCCTACAGGGCCCCGTTCCGTAAAATATGGTGTCTTCTTTTATCTCCAAGAGGCTTAAACAGATGTTCAACAAGTAAACATGTAGAAGAGCGCCAGGTCTGTCCCATGCAAGACCTCTACCTCCCCTACGAAAGAGTGGTAATGGGCACTGGAGGAAGATAGTGGGAGGGAAGGGTGTGATTTTTCACCCAAAATGACCAAAATTTCCCATTTTTTCACCACATATTTAGAGTTTATCTTGTTAAACTTTTATTTTTAAATTTTAGGGTACCATAATATGGAACTCAAAAATTCAAAATCTCCTCTTTTCTGCCACATTTTGGGGAGCTCTATTAACTAGCGTTCCAGCTGGCTACCTAGCTGACCGGACATCACCTTCAAATATGATACAAATTTCTATGCTCATTCTAACCATCTCAACTGTGCTCTTCCCCTATATGGCAGTGAATACTTCTTGGCAATTTGTTTTTATTTCAAGAGTTCTCACTGGTTGTGGAAATGTAGTTTCGAAAATTTGAAAATCGTTATTTATAAAAATTTTAGGGTTTGATAGTTCCAGCTATGAATACAATGATTACCAAATGGATACCGAATAAAGAGAAATCTATGGCGGCCTCGATTTTTACTTCAGGAAATCAAATTGCTGCTATATTCGGATTGCCATTAGCAGCAGCCTTTTGTGCGTCGGAGTGGAAATGGCCTACAGTGTTTTATTGCGGTGCTATAATGGGAGCTATTTGGTTGGTTATATGGAGAACAACAGTGAAAAATTCGCCGCAGAAAAGTCCATGGATCACAGAGAAAGAATTGGCTTATTTGGAGAGAAGCATTGGAGATTATAAACTAAAAAAGGTAATCAAGTTTAAAAAAATGAAACGCTTTACATAGTTATGCAGCTGAACCAGTCTATGTTAAGTGCAAAGTTGGAGTGAGTACTCATAGGTGGCGAGTGTCCTAGTGGTCTAAGGCGCTGGAAACAGTGCTAAAGGCGGCTGGTTCAATCCAGGGTGAAGTTACAAAGATTTTGTCAATGTGTCAATGCCTGGCAAGTACAAATCTATTTCTGAGAGATATTACTCTGGTTCAGCTGGAAAATGGTGATTTGTTCCGCAACACAAATTTCAATTTTAGAAAGACTTCCATACACCATGGAGACATATTTTTACTTCAATCCCGGTATTTTGTTGCATTTCGAGTGGATTTGCCGTCATGATGGTTACAGTATTCTTGCAACTTTATCTTCCAACATTTTTCAAAGAAATATTATTTTTAAAAGTTGTAGATGTAAGTTTACTAAAGCAGACCGAAAACAGGCTGTACTTATTCTCAGACTAGTGGAAAATGTTTTTTCCAGAAAAATCGCATTTTCATCCAAAAAACTAAGGGTGTTCCAAAAAAGACAATTTTGCGAAAATTCCTGTCTTCCCCAAGGTGATTTTAAAAAGTGAATTTTTCATGAATTTGGGACCATAGGTCGGCAAGAAGGGGAGTCTCCTCCCCCCTGACCCACGCAAGCACTGACCCAAAATTGAGGGGGGACCACGCATTGACCCTGTCAAACATATGAGATGGTCCATAAAAATTGGGTGCAGAAGACTACCTCAAGCTAAAAAAAAGGTCATTTTTTTGGTGGAGGTGGTGGGGGACCATATCATCGGGGGTCCCCTTCCCCACCCCACCTTGCCGACCTATGTTTGAGACCCAAAATTTTTTCTAAAAATGACCCTTCTATGGGTAATTTATGCGTAGAATCGACGATACAACACGCGGAAACGCTTCCCTGGCACTGGTTCAGCTAACAAATGAGAAAAAATGACCGTTTTCGCTTCAAAAATCCAATTTTTCCTGAATCAGGATCAGGGAAGCGTTTTCGTGCTTCGGGAATGCGCTCAATCGATTCGGCACATCAAATTACCCATATAGGGATCATTTTTAGAAAAAGTTTTTAGGCCATAAATTCATGTAAAAGTCACAAAATTCCACTTCTTTGAATCACCCTATCATCAGTTTTTTTCTGTTGTGTTAACACAACAGATTACAACAAAATCAATCTGTTGTACAAACATTACAATAGAAAATCTGTTGTATAACAGATTCAAACACAACACATTATAGATATTCCCTTTTACAATATTTTAGAATGGATTCTATAGTGCAGCACCATTTATTGCACAACTAATTACTAAATTGTTGTGGAGCATAATGTTGGATAAGCTAAAAGGAAAATATTTGTCAAATACAACTGCAGTTAAGTTATCACAGGGGACAGGTAAGATTATTCATTATGTTCTTAAACTTTAATTTTGGGAACCCTGCTTTCCTTCATGCAATAAAAAATCAGTCAAATCCTTTCTCTGCATTAAGCAAGTTCATCTTGACGCCATTTTAGTATGGGCCCAAAACCTAGCATGCTGGAGTTGGGTTCACTGATCGGCCATCGGTTTATTTTGCTATAATTTTATGAAAACCTTCCATATTAACCCCACCCCATCATTTGTTACACAATATATACTCAAATAAGACATTTTGGGAGCTACTACACAACAATGGGGATTACTCACGTGAAAATTTTTTTTGAAAATGACCTCTCTAAGGGTAAAAACATGCGTGAAATCCGAATTTGACATTTTCGAACAAAAAAACGCTTCCCTGATTAAGGAACGGAATATTGTATATTGAAGCGAAAAGTCGCAAAATTGTTAATAAAAATGAATATAAGAAAAAGCGTTGTTTTTAGACCAAAATGTTATTTTCTCGAATTTTCGCGTCGCTATACAACCTTTCTTGAATCCTTTATAAATGTCAAATTCGGATTCCCTACACATTTTTACCCTAAAAAGGTTGTTTTTAGGCAAAAATCGCATTTTTGCGACTTTTCGCTTCAATACACAATACGTCTTCCCTGAATTAGAGAAGCGTTTTTTCGCTTCGAAAATGTCAAATTCGGATTCCTCGCATGTTTTTACCCCTAGAGGGATCATTTCCAGAAAAAATTTTTACGTGGCTTCCCCCACATGTATAGTAGCTCCACATTTTGTTATTATTCTTTTTTTAGCCACTCTTATGATCTTGGTGTCCTTAATTCTTCTTGGATATTTGCCTGATTGCCAAAAACCATGGATTGCCGTTTTGCTGTGCTGTGGCGTTTCTGGAGGATTTGGTATTGCTATAAATGGATTCTATGTCAGTTTGCTATCGTTAGCACCAGCATATACTGGAATACTTTCATCCATACACATGATTGTTGGATTTATAGGAATGATAGCAACACCACAAATAGTTTCCTATTTCAGAGTTTATGTAAGATAATATTCAATTTATCGGAGGGGAGTTGAATGGGTGCGCAGTGAAACAATGCTTATGTAATTTGGGATTTTTCCAGAAAATCGATCATACAGTGTATCGAAAAAACCGGACTTTTGGCGATTTTTTCACGTTTTTTTCGATCCGAAAATTTTTTTAAGAGTAATTTTATGCGGAAAATTGATTGCAAGTATTTCAGAAGCTTGAAAATGCTTCTTGCCTGATTCAAGAAAGTAAGTGTGTAAATTTATATTTTAGCTTTATACACTTACTTTCCTGAATTAGGATCTGGGAAGCATTTTCAAGCTTCGGAAATGATCGCAATCGATTCCCCGCATCAAATTACCCCTATATGAGTCATTTTTAGGATTTTAGAAAAAAATTTCAGGTCGAAAAAACATGAAAAATTCGCCCAAATTCCAGTTTTTTTTTATACACCCTATAATGGAGCAAGTTTTTTTTATTTGTTTCCTAAGTTCCTGTTCCAACTTTCGAATCGGAATTCGGAAAGCCAAAACTGAGCTTCAAATTCAACATAAGACGGGCTACTTGCTCCATCAATGTGGTCCTCAAAAAATCTCATTTCGGTCACCGTGGACAATTTTATTTTAGGGCATACTCGAAGAATGGCGTATTATCTTTTTCATTATAGCTGGAATTTTGTTAGTTACTGGTATTATTTTTGTTCTTTTTGGAGAAGGTACTTTTTGGACTTGAACTTAAAATTAATATTAAAAAATTTAGCCGAAATGCAGCCTTGGGCAAGGCTAGATCTAATGAATGGAAAAAATCAGCATAATTTATTGAATGTTAAAGAAAATGATAGTCCTATTATTCAAGTCAAAGATAAAGCCAATAGTATTTTAATACATTAACTTTTTATGTATATGTTTTATTTTATGTATATATTTTATAAAGGTTATGGTTTTATTTATTTGTTAAGAAAGTTTGTTATTTTTAGAAAGTGGCGCCATAGAGGACCACATTTTTGAATGATTGGGGCGGGGAGGGGGAGGCTCCTGTCATATCAAAACACCCCTCTCAGCTTCTCCAGGAGGGAGGGTGAGTGTGTGGAAAGAAGAGGGCACTCCCTAACAAGTCCCTAACCTCTAGCGGCGCCTATAAGTCGAATTTATATTGATTTAATACAAATTTTTGTACTTGTATACTATTTGTTGTAGTTTGTGGTTGACTAAATTTAATAAACAAAGTTTATAAAAAAATTTAGGGCCTCCATTAATTGCGTCTCGAAATTTTGGAAGCACTAATAGCAAGTTGGGGAGCACTAATTGTAATTAGTGCTCGTCTTGACGCTTTTTTAAATTGTGGAGGCCCTTAAAGGACCATTCCAGTAATTTACAACCATATGAAAAAAAATGGTATATTTGGAAAGATCATGAAAAATGGAGCATTTTTTGTTTTTACGGCATGTTCTGAATCGTTGTAGTTTTTCGAGATAATTGCGTTTGAAATTTTGAATTTGTGTACAAGCTCTTCGTTGTAATATACAAACTTTTTTGAATTTTTTGCGGAAAAATCGATTTTTGCATCGTTTTTTAAAATTTTCACAAAATAAACATTGTAGCAATTTTTTATAGCTAAATGAGACGAACAAAATGACACCAAAATTATCCAATTTGAACATT
>OZJO01029179.1:0-21164 GCA_900406225.1 Acrobeloides nanus | reverse complement strand
TACTATTCTAAAAGTTTCAAGTATATGACTAGGATGGACCCATTCCAATATAAGAATTTCTTTCAAAAAACCGAAAAAGGTAAAAAACGAGAATCTTAGTGTTTGTTTCACCCCAAATTATAAACAAGTAGGTGAAATTAATGTGATCGAATGAAACAAGGGTGTGGGTAAATGCCGCCGCATGGCGCCAGTTTGGCAGCCATTTGGCACGTTTGGCATGGTGGAGGGTAAAAGCCGCCTGATTGAAACGATAAGACCTACATATATAATTTTATTACAAAAACGTTCCATTTTATGAGTTTAGCAATAATAATTATGTTTGGCATGAAAATATTTCACCTAAAAATAATTGGTGCGAAAAATCCACCATGCCAAACGTGTGCCATTTGGCATGGTGAAATTTTTCTCAATAATTATTTCTAGGTGAAATATTTTCATGCCAAACATAATTATTATTGCTAAACTCATAAAATGGAACGTTTTTGTAATAAAATTATATATGTAGGTCTTATCGTTTCAATCCGGCGGCTTTTACCATCCACCATGCCAAACGTGCCAAATGGCTGCCAAACTGGCGCCATGCGGCAGCATTTACCCACACCCATGAAACAAGTGAAATTGGTTTCAAAAACTTTGAAACAAACACAAAGGTCACGTCTTTACCACGTAAATTCCTTCAAAAAAACTCCATAATTTTGCGAAAACCTCTATAATTCGATAATCCTAACATCTGTAAGACTATGAGACTGCAAGACCAGATTGCTAGAGCGTATGTATATCAGGAGGATCTTTAACACTGGTACAGAAAGCCATAAGCTGAAAATTGACAAATAACCTTGGATTTTTGTGAGCGATAGCTCGACTCGAAGCGCTTACAGTTTTGGCGACACCCAAAGAGCCTTTCCATGATCTATGACACCCTCATCTCCGATTAAGCATCTTTACCCACCCTCTAAACTGTTGATAACAGTTGTAATTTTCCAAGTTTTAAACCAGATGACAATTGTTTTAAAAATTTATATGTAAAAATTCATTTGAAAAGATTAATAATCAAAATTAGGATCTTAACACGGTAACATTAGACCTAATTGGAGATACAGTATTGATTGTAGTTTTAACACTTTTATGCCATTTTGATTTCGTAGGTTCTCCAATTGCCGTAACAAAAAACTTCGTATTTGCGCTTCCACGAACAACAACCTTCTTCATCCCTCTTATAACCATTTTGTTCGTAGACAACAAAACAGCAGCATTGAAAAATTGAATCAACATAGGTAAACTCAAAAGAGCCAAACCATCGTAGTTGGTTTCATCTTCTTCAAAATAATTCTCTACATTGCTCAAAGCATATTGGATTGCACATAATATGAAAAATTGAATAGCCTTAATTTTGACAATATTTGAAATTTGAGGTTAGATTAGGGTTGACGGGATTGGGATTTTTCCATCCGGATCGACATTTTCGGGGTCGGGATTTTTTCATCGGGATCCCGAAACAACCCTAGTTAACTTACTAAGACTTTATCATTTTTGCTCAATTTTCCTTGTTCGCTGTAGAATTTGAAGCGCATAGCAACAATTTTGCCAATGATTAATGCATACATGAAAAACATCGGATAAGGAATGTTGTAAACTGAAAAATTCAATAAACATAAAGCATTTGTAAAGCAGCTTACTTATTGTTCGTACAGCATAAAATATGGAAATTCCCCAAATTTCGCAATCGGCACACCCTTTCGGTCCGATTTTGAAAACATTGAATGTTCTGTGACAACCCAATAAATGTTGGCTAATCAATTGAGAAAGGAGAACTAAGAACCATAATAGCAAGAAGGTGTAAAACTAAATTATTTATTTGATTCATGACTCTCAACCCTAGCAATCCTTGGAACCCGTGAATTTTGGCGCAATTTGGTTCAAATGATCGAGAGCCCGCTAACAATAGCACATTTTGTCACATGGAAAGCCTTGGAAATTTGGATATTTGGCCCACGAAATCGAAAATTGATTGCATGACATACCCTTTGATAAAACCTTCCAAATTTCTTCAAATAAAACATAAAAAATCGATCAATTGCGACAAACAACACCGCTATAAAAAATCCATATTCAAGGGTCCTGAATATCCCAACCAAAAGTTCCAACAACCATGCTGGATAAAATAAACATCCAGTAATTGTACATGGTATAATCATCACAAAATGGATGAGCATATACCCAATAGCCATAAAACTCATGCTCAAAATCAACTTGTAGATGAAAAATTGAGCGAATGCAGATTTCCAGTTGTAAATAATGATCGTTGATAAAAGAACATGAGAAGCAAAATTGGTTAAACCTAATAAAGCAAATGATGAGCCAATAATGATGTTTCTGGTAGAGATGTTAAACGAATCAGGTCGAGCACATGCATCGGGTCCGTTTGTGTAATTTAGATACCAAAATTGGGCCATGTATGCCTAAAGTTGGCTAGTAATTATTCTAAACAACATCGTTCACATCGAAAAATAATGGCAGTATGAAAATTGAAAGTAGATGAATTAGACTTTCATGAAAAACAATTCTTTAATAAAATTAATTAAATTTGCGCTAGGTATGATGTTAGAAATCTTGGTAGATAGCAAAATTCGATTTTGAGAAAAAAATTCAATTTTTGAGCCAAATTTTCGATTTTCAACCAAAAAAATGCCACGTTTTGGCATGGTGTTTGCCACTTTTTCTATTTTGGCATGTAATACCCCTGGGGAGGGGATAAAGGGAGTAATTACCCCCCTAAAATCTAAAAAAATGTTTATTTTTTGAAAAGCCCCCTAAAAAATTCCTGGATTTGCATTATGCTAGAGAGAAGTAGATCATCGAGTAACTTCAGACGAGTGGCCATTTAGAAATCAAGTACGAACTTTTTATTATTACAAATCTCAAATCGCAGTTTTTGCTGTTACGAATTATTTATAAGAATTTCCTCTAATAACCACTATCCATTTATTTGCCACTTTCTTCTAATAAGCACCTTTGAAAAATAAGTGCCTCGAATAAATGCCCCTCGTGACTCGAGGTAGCTTGGATTACCTCAGAGGTAGTTCGGGCTACCACATTGGTAGCTCGACCAAAGTGGTAACTCGAGCTACCATTAACTTTAAAAATTAAAAAATTTTTCTTGAGGAGGCACCCCGCAAATGATATGCTGTTTTTCATCCCTCACTGAGCCCTTTTGAATGACACAATCCGTTACAATATCGGATTTACGGTTACGGAGATAGCACAGATAGACAAGCAAACAAACATAGCGTGCTTTATATTTAGTATGGAAACGGTCAGTTTCCATTTTTTTGCTATCATAACCAGTGCATTGTTAAAGCGTGGGTAGACACTAACCTTCGGTCCATATATAATAAATTACATTAGGCTAAGAGGAGGAAGAGTAGAACCTACACATACATGTCATAAAATTAGAAGTAGAAGTTACAGTAGGCTGATGACTTGGCCTTCGGCCTCACGCAACTACGCCTTACGAACGCGTCTTTCAGCCCGCAAAACACTACTATCGTGTTCAGCTCGAAAAGCTATGTAGAAAGAGTACCAATTGTCAAAAGAGTTGAAAAAAATAATTTTTGAAAAATTAGGGGTACCTCCGGATGACCCTCTAAAAATTTTTTATCAAAAATAACACATACATCATGATCAGCACCCCAAAATCCTCCGGGTATAAAAAATTAGTCAAAATTGAACAACTTTAAATTTTATAGGTTTTTGACCCTGAAGGAAAAAATTAGGAGTAAAAGTTACAGTAGGCTGATATTTTGGCCTCCGGCCGTACGCTGCTACGTAGCTACACCTTACGCGCGGACCTTCGACCCGCTCGTAAGGCGTAGCTGCGTAGCAGCGTGCGGCCATATTTGTTTTGTGTTTAGTGGTTTCGTCTGCCTATTTTTGAGTTTTCTTAAGATAAAAATTTTTAGAATGACTTTTGGCAAAAAATTTTTAGCTCATAATTTTTGTCTCACTGAAAGATATAAAATGATATAAAACTTGTGGGGGTACCCCCTCAATCAAAAAGAATTTGCTAATTTTTAACTAAAATTAGATTTTAAAAATTTTCGGCGGGTAAAATTTTTTGGGTGAAATTGGGGCACTATAACTTTCGCCACATTTCATGTTGGAGACGTGTCGATTGCGTCAAAATTATTTACGTCAATTTTTGATTGCGTCATCCGACATTTGCGTCAATTTTTGATTGCGTCAAAATTGACACAAATGTCGAATGACATAAATAGCTGTTGACGCAATCAAAATTTACGTAAATATTGGATGACGCAATTGGCCTTTGACGCAATCGAAAATTAACGTAAACAAAAATTGACGTAAATGTCGGATGATGCAAATAATTTTGACGCAATCGACACGTCTCCTCATGTTCGCCACGACAACTTTCACCACGTTGCCAAATAACTTTCGCCACGTTCGTGTCAATATACATATTTATTGCAAATCAGGCAACTCAATTAATCTGAAATTAAATATGTTTATTGACACGAAAGTGGCGAAAGTTACGTAACGAAAGTTATGTGATAAAAGTTGCGTGGCGAAAGTTGCATGGTGAAAGTTAGCGTGACGAGATTCGTGGCGAAAGTTATAGTGCTGAAATTGGTCCAGTCTTGCGGATTTCAGGTTTGTGGTATCTTTTTTACATGCAATCAAGTTGATTTTTGCAAAATGATTAGAGAAAAAAGTTTTCCGAGTTAATTTTTAGGCTCAAAACCATATTTTTTTTGTTTCAACAGTCTTGATGATTGTTGATGTTATAGCTTAATTTTTGTCTTTAAAAAAATATGGATACCATAAGTTTTAAAATACCCATAATTTAGTTTTTATGCTGCTGTTACCCATCATTTTGCCATTAAGCTAACATTAAATGTAGCACTTGACGCTACATTTTTCAAAATCACGAGTATCGTAAGTTTCATTTTTTAATATTTTTATTTTATAACTTCGTAAATCGACAGCCAACTCTTTTCTTTCTCATTTACCCATATCCATATTTTCTCATGCTGGATCAAACTTTGAGTATAAAGTTGTAAGATCCAGACCTTTAGAAGTGAAGCTGAACTATGGAAATTGGCCTTTGGAAATGCCATCCATGTGATAAACTAAAAATAAGATAATACGAAAATGAGGAAACAAGAAATTTTAATTTTTTATATATGGTTTTGTAGGTTTAATGAGCCGTATTCAGTTTTCCCAACAAACATTATTTAGGTACGTTCTAGTGCATATTCTTTTCAAAAAAATTGAAAACAATCTGAGATTTTCTATTAAATGTAGCATCACCAACATAAAAGTTGTTCTAAATGATCTTTAGATGCAGAATTTTTAAGGTTAAATTGAGAATAGTGATTTTTTAAGCTCAAATTTGACCCCATTTTTGAACATTGAGAGGTGAGAGACTTTTGCGCACCGACATTTGCGCACCAGACATTTGCGCACCGACATTTGCGCACCGACATTTGCGCACCAGACATTTGCGCACCGACATTTGCGCACAGACATTTGCGCATCGACATTTGCGCATTTGCACAATAAAGCATGAGCTAACTTTTACACCGGTTTTCTTACAACAATGTGAACTTGTTTGTAGGCAGAAATTTTATAAAGTTCGGGACGCAAATGTCGGTGCGCAAAAATCTCTCACCCCATTTTTGGATCAAACCAATAACAAAAACAAAATTTGCGCTTAAAACAACACTAATTAGGGTGTTTTTATTTTTACACATGTTTGACGTTTGAGTCCTAAAAAGAAAATTTTCATAAACTCCCTTTAGTTAGAGATCTACCAAGGTTTCTAACATCATACCTAACGCAAATTTAATTAATTTTATTAAATAATTGTTTTGCATGAAAGTCTAATTCAGTTACTTTCAATTTTCATACTGCCATTAATTATTTAGAGCAAGTTTCCCTGGGGGGGGGGGGGTATTGCACAAAATGAAAAGTGCAAAGTTGATCAAAAAATGCACTTTTAAGTGCATTTTTTCGATTTTCTTGAGAAATGAATAAACATCCCCTATGCATCACTGCGTGGTCGTTTTTGGCGGGAAAATGATCATTTTCCATTTTTCGAGAAAATCGAATTTTCACAATTTTTCTTCGGGTTGCGGGTGTCGATTTTTCGCATAAAATTACCCCAAAACGCAATCGATTTTTCGAATAAAATTACCCCAAATGAGTAATTTCCGGAAGAAAATAAAAAATTTTTTTGCCGAGTTTAGCCAACGTTAAGTGGTGCCAACCAGGGGAACTTGCTCCAATTATTTTTCGATGTGAACGATGTTGTTTAGAATAATTACTAGCCAACTTTAGGCATACATGGCCCAATTTTGGTATCTAAATTACACAAACGGACCCGATGCATGTGCTCGACCTGATTCGTTTAACATCTCTACCAGAAACATCATTATTGGCTCATCATTTGCTTTATTAGGTTTAACCAATTTTGCTTCTCATGTTCTTTTATCAACGATCATTATTTACAACTGGAAATCTGCATTCGCTCAATTTTTCATCTACAAGTTGATTTTGAGCATGAGTTTTATGGCTATTTGGTATATGCTAATCCATTTTGTGATGATTATACCATGTACAATTACTGGATGTTTATTTTATCCAGCGTGGTTGATGGAACTTTTGATTGGGATATTCAGGACCCTTGAATATGGATTTTTTATAGCGGTGTTGTTTGTGGCAATCGATCGATTTTTTATGTTTTATTTGAAGAAATTTGGAAGGTTTTATCAAAGGGTATGTTATGCAATCAATTTTCTATTTCGTGGGCTCCTACCCAAATTTCCCTGGGTTTCTAAGACTTTCCATGTACCAAAAATATGCTATTTTTGGTGGGTTCTGATCATTTGAACCAAATTGCGCCAAAATTCACGGGCTCCAAGGATTACCAAGGTTGAGAGTCATGAATCAAATAAATAATTTAGTTTTACACCATCTTACTATTATGGTTCTTAGTTTTCCTTTCTCAATTTATTAGCCAATATTTATTGGGCTGTCACAGAACATTCAATGTTTTCAAAATCGGACCGAAAGGGTGTGCCGATTGCGAAATTTGGGGAGTTTCCATATTTTATGCTGTACGAACAATAAGTAAGCTGCTTTACAAATGCTTTATTTTTATTGAATGTTTCAGTCTACAACATTCCTTATCCAATGTTTTTCATGTATGCATTAATTATTGGCAAAATTGTTGCTATGCGCTTCAAATTCTACAGCGAACAAGGAAAATTGAATAAAAATGATAAAGTCTTAGTAAGTTAACTAGGGTTGTTTCGGGGTCCCGAATCCATGATATCTCGATGAAAAAATCCCGAAAATGACCAATTTTTGTGATTTCGAGATCCCTGTAGAATCCCGAAGAAAAAATCTCGATCCCGAAAATGTCGATCCCGATCCCGTCAATCCTAAAGTTAATCTCAAATTTTAAATATTGTCAAAATTAAGGCTATACAATTTTTCATATTATGTGCAATCCAATATGCTTTGAGCAATGTAGAGAATTATTTTGAAGAANATATTGTCAAAATTAAGGCTATACAATTTTTCATATTATGTGCAATCCAATATGCTTTGAGCAATGTAGAGAATTATTTTGAAGAAACTGAAACCAACTACCACGGTTTGGTCCTTATAAGTTTACCTATGTTGATTCAATTTTTCAATGCTGCTGCTTTGTTGTCTACGAACAAAATGATTAGA
Source organism: Acrobeloides nanus (assembly GCA_900406225.1). NCBI lineage: Eukaryota > Metazoa > Nematoda > Chromadorea > Rhabditida > Cephalobidae > Acrobeloides > Acrobeloides nanus. The sequence continues at coordinate 13,406 of OZJO01029179.1, read as the reverse complement.
AGAGGGATGAAGAAGGTTGTTGTTCGTGGAAGCGCAAATACGAAGTTTTTTGTTTCGGCAATTGGAGAACCTACGAAATCAAAATGGCATAAAAGTGTGAAAACTACAATCAATGCTGTATCTCCAATTAGGTCTAATGTAACTGTGATAAGAGCCTAATTTTGATTCTTAATCTTTTCAAATGCATTTTTCATTTATAAATTTTTAAAACAATTACAACTGTCATCATCAGGAATCCCAAATACGAAGTTGGTACCTAATTTTTGACCCATTATGTGAAGTTAGGGAGAATGACACCCTCCCATTGTGCAGACATGCCCCTTCCCCCGAATTCCCTAGGATACGCCCCTGGATTATCAATAACTAACCTGAGATTTATGACATTTTTTCCCGAACACTTTCTGTTCTTTTTATGAAAATTACCCAATATTTTTTCCCTTTAAATTGTTCCTGCGAATTTTTTTCCAAGATGTTCAATTAAAAAGTTGTGTATTGAAACGAACGGGGGAAAATGACCATTGGAGAAAAATTGTAATTGGGAAAAAATGCTCAAGAGAAATTTTTGATTAAGGGAAGAAAAGGATAAATGAAATTATGTTTTCAAAAAGGCAATAGAGCTTTGCCGACAGGCTTTGTTTTGACGATGAAATTTGCATATTTCGAATTTCACAGTCTAAACAAAGCCGGTTGGCGATCAATACAAGTTTCAGTATTTTATTTTTGTTCGCCAAATTAAACAATAATGCGTTTCAAAAATTTTGCATCATTAAAATTTTACGCTTCTAAAATCGAATTTTTCGGTGATAATTTAACCTAAATGCACTTTAGCCATTAGGTAAAATCTTTAATCTGAATGGCTAAAGTGTAGTTCGTGTCACCCACTTGGATTTTTTCCAAAATGGTGTTATTTGAGAGATCTAGACCGGAAAAACCGGGGATCCCCGGTCGGGGATTTTTTACTACAAGTTCAAAATTCGACAACAAGGGGTCATTTCAACCCGAAATTTTATGGGTAACAACCTTGTAGAACATCACTTTCCCTGAATTATTTTGGTAGTCAAAAATGGGGATCCCCGGAAAAACCGGGGCCTCGGTTTCCAGTCTCTAATCTAATGTAAAGGAGTGTTATAGCGTTAAAAAAATTTTTATTTGATATTGATATCAATATCAAGTTTGGAAAATATTTTGCTCTTAAATCAAATTCAAATAAATTTGGATAGAAATATTTTGGTATCAAATCAAGTCGGACAAAAAAATTTAGAATCATACCAAATCAATATCAAATTGAAAAAATTTTTGGATCAAATCAATATGAAAATTTGCGCTAAAAAAACAACACTTATTGGGATGTTTTTATTTTTTCTGTTTTTACAGATGTTTGGTGCTTTTGAGCCCTAAAAAGGAAATTTTCACAAACTTCCTTTAGTTAGAGATTTTTTAAACTGATCTTTGCTAGTATTTAATTGATCTTTGCTAGTACTTTAAATAATTATCTCCCATCGGGCCCTATAAAGTTATAAAGTTCACGTCTATTACTATATGTGTGGTGGGTGTGTTTCTTTTATATTTCTGTATGTGTGGTGGGTGTGTATGTTTGGTGCATGTTTTAGAAGCTTCTGTAGCTTTGCTTGTTTTGTTTTATGTGAAAGCGTGAATATCGTGTTTATTTTTATCAAAACTTTAGTTTAAGAACAATTTATAATTAAAGCCAATCTTAAGGAGCTGAGCTTAGTTTCCTCTTTGATCAAGCTTATTAGTGTTTTATGAGAGTTTTATCCTGGCCAGGAGTGATAACTTTGGGTTTGGGTTCCCCCTTTTATACTCTTAACCCCAATAGATAGAGGATGTATGACTCCATCCCTATTTCATTATTTTCGGGGTGATATTTGATGATTCATAGGATTTCGACATAAGGATGACGTGATTTTAAATGACGAATTTAGATCACCTGATGTGGTGAGTTATACTTGTTTTTATCAGGGTTGGGAAATAAAATTATCCGGATTTATCCGGTTCTGGGGAAATTGGATTTATTCGGGGAATTCTGGAGAAATCTTTTCCCCCGAATTACTTGGTTTGAAAATTTTTCCTTCCTCAAACTTGCCTCGGTGGTGCAATGACAAAGCAGCGGATTCGTGGCCACAAGGTAGCGGGTTCGAATCCCGCTTTGGTTTCAAATTAGCTAATTTAGAACCAAATTGGCTCCAATCGGGTTTCTAACCCGACCTTGTGGCCACGAAGCCTCTGCTTTGACACTGCACCATCGAGGCAAGTTTGAGGGAAGGAAAATTTTCAAACCAAGTAATTCGGGTGAAAAAGATTTTCTCAGAAAAAAGATTTTGCCAGAATTCCCCGGGAAAATCTGGCTAACTCCGAGGAAATCCCAACCCTGGTCTTTGGACTAAGCTCCCTTGAAATCTTTCCTTTTAATTGATCTCAGCTCCTTACAAAACTTTCACAATTACCTTTCCTAGGCTCATATATATAATTTCTAACATCATACCTAGCGCAAATTGAATTAATTTTATTAAATAATTGTTTTGTACGAAAGTTTAATTCAGTTACTTTCAATCTTCATACTGCCATTATTTTTCGATGTGATCGATGTTGCTTAGAATAATTTTTATCCAACTTTAGGCATATATGGCTCCATTTTGGTATCTAAATTACACAAATGGACCCGATGCATGTGCTCGACCTGAATCGTTTAATATCTCTACCAGAAACATTATTATTGGCTCATCATTTGCTTTATTAGGTTTAACCAATTTTACTTCTCATATTCTTCTATCAACAATCATAATTTTCAACTGGAAATCGGCATTCGCTCAATTTTTCATCTACAAGTTGATTTTGAGCATGAGTTTTATGGCTATTTTGTATATGCTCATCCATTTTGTGACGATTATACCATGTACAATTACTGGATGTTTATTTTATCCAGCGTGGCTGATGGAACTTTTGATTGGGATATTCAGGACCCTTGAATATGGATTTTTTATAGCAGTGTTGTTTGTGGCAATCGATCGATTTTTTATGTTTTATTTGAAGAAATTTGGAAGGTTTTATCAAACGGTATGTCATGCAATCAATTTTTGATTTCGTGGGCTCCTACCCAAATTTCCCAGGGTTTCTAAGGCTTTCTATGTGCAAAGAATATGCTATTTTTGGCGGGCTCTTGATCATTTAAACCAAATTGCGCGAGATTCATGGGTTCCAAGGATCGCCAGGGTTGAGAGCCATGAATCAAATAAACAATTTAGTTTTACACCATCCTACTATTATGGTTCTTAGTTTTCCTTTCTCAATTTATTAGCCAATATTTATTGGGCTGTCACAGAACATTCAATGTTTTCAAAATCGGACCGAAAGGGTGTGCCGATTGCGAAATTTGGGGAATTTCCATATTTTATGCTGTACGAACAATAAGTAAGCTGCTTTACAAATGCTTTATTTTTATTGAATGTTTCAGTCTACAACATTCCTTATCCAATGTTTTTCATGTATGCATTAATTATTGGCAAAATTGTTGCTATGCGCTTCAAATTCTACAGCGAACAAGGAAAACTTAATAAAAATGATAAAGTCTTAGTAAGTTAACTATAGTTGTTTCGGGGTCCCGAAATCGGGGTATCCCGATGAAAAAATCCCGAAAATGGCCAATTTTTGTGATTTTGGGATANATGCGCTTCAAATTCTACAGCGAACAAGGAAAACTTAATAAAAATGATAAAGTCTTAGTAAGTTAACTATGGTTGTTTCGGGGTCCCGAAATCGGGGTATCCCGATGAAAAAATCCCGAAAATGGCCAATTTTTGTGATTTTGGGATACCTGTCGAATCCCGAAAATCCCGATCCCAAAAAAGTCGATCCTGTCGACCCTAAAGTTAACCTTAAATTTCAAATATTGTCAAAATTAAGGCTATACAATTTTTCATATTATGTGCAATCCAATATGCTTTGAGCAATGTAGAGAATTATTTTGGAGAAACTGAAACCAACTACCACGGTCTGGTTCTTATGAGTTTACCTATATTGATTCAATTTTTCAATGCTGCTGCTTTGTTGACTACGAACAAAATGGTTAGAAGAGGGATGAAGAAGGTTATTGTTCGTGGAAACGCAAATACGCAGTTTTTTGTTTCGGCAATTGGAGATCCTGCGAAATCAAAATGGCATAAAAGTGTTAAAACTACAATCAACGCTGTATCTCCAATTAGGTCTAATGTTACTGTGATAAGATCCTAATTTGGCAAGGAGACATTTCCCAAGCGGACATTTTCCAAGTTAGCCTCAAGGCATGTTTTTCGGGGCTATTTGCCCCGTGGGTATGTTTTTTGTACCCACGGGGCAAATAGCCCCGAAAAATATGCCTTGAGGCTAACTTGGGAAATGTATCCTTGCCCCTAATTTTGATTATTAATCTTTTTAAATGCTTATTTATAAATTTTTAAAACAATTACAACTGTCATCATCAGGTTTAGAACCTGGAAATTCTGGTATGATTATATCAGGAAAAAATTTCTGGGTATGTCTGATTGTTTTGGAGGGCTCGATTGAGTGGAAATTATAACAATAACTATAAACGCTTGGTCTACATTGGTAGCTTCTTTGGCAGAGACTTAAAAAATTTGGCCGACGGACGGTTGTTCTTTTTACTGGTTGTTCCTTTCGACTGATTGTTCTTCGATCGGATTTTTTTTGCCCCAAGGTGAGGTATATAAATTAAGTTTAAATCTGTTTCTATCGCCCGATAGCTCAATCGAACGCTCTAATCACCGGATTTTTTTAGAAAACAAAATTATTGGGAAAAAATTATTTTCGATTTTTTACGAATTTTTGAAATGTGGGAGCAATTAAAAAAACCTCGATTTTCACTATTTTTGGGCTAAAAATTGAAAATAAATTTTTTTAAAATAATTTTGTTTTCTAAAAAAATCCGGTGATTAGGGCGAACAACTTTTTCTAATGTCAGATTGGGCGGAAACAACCAGAATACGGCTGAAAAACCAGGTTTTTGTCATATCTAAAATTTTCAAAATCCCCTTATTCAAAAATTCGAATTTTGTAAGTCTTTGAAGCCTGAATGATAATGATGTTATAGTAAAATTGAAAGAGCTTGCACTTAGGAATCCAACGAGAGGTTGATCGTGGTTGCATTTAAATTCGCCGAGATATTGTCTTATCAAGTTTGTGTGAAGAATAGAAGTCAAATCTCTTTTAATTTTGAATTTGTTTGTATATTACAACGAAGACCCTTTTAATTACATTCCATCTTAATCCTCTTTTTTCAATTAAAATTAAAAGGGGAACTCGCTGTTTTGGCGTTTTTTGATATTGTGTTTCTGTTTTTCTCAGGTTTCTTAAATATAAAAGGCGTTTGGCCATTTTTTCCAGTTTCGAGATCGACTGCGTACACCTAGTGAAAATCTGTTGCGTCTTGGGCGAAAATAAAAGGTTAGTGCCTTATAGTTAGGACCCCCAGAAAATCCCCGAATTTTACATTTGAGAACTTGGATTTCTCGAAAACAAAAATATCGTCATTTCGATAATGCACGCAAAAATCATTTTTTACTTCCGATTTTTTTCTCATCTGGAAAAATTGCTCAAAAATTATGTAGGTTTTCCAAAGAACATAAAGTTTCAACCGGTGTTCGACGTGTTAAACAATAATGCGCTTCAAAAATTTTGAGTCATTAAAATTTTACGCTTCTAAAATCGAATTTTTCGTTTATAATTTAACCCAACAGACTTGAATTGTTAACTAATCCTATAAAGTCTAGCATAATACAGTTCAGCAAAAAAGCCGGATTTAAAGTAGCGATTTTTCTGTCAAAATTTTACCATTTTGGGCGGAATTTTTTCCATTTAATCCCAAATTTTCCAATTTGTTTAATAAAAAAAAATTTTATTCGGCCCCCTCTTTAGTCCTCGAAAAAATGGATTTTGTTATCCCTCTTTGCTCAATAACAACCAATTTTTTGCTATAAAAATTGATTTCGAGCTTTAGAATAATTTAAAAACCACCCCGGGGTGGTGGGGTAGTGGTGGGTGGTACCACCCTTTCGCCCCTGACTAGTAAAATGCTCTTTCAGAATCGCCTTGGGTGTCTATAGTCGATACTGCTGCTATAATTTTGTACGAGGCAATCTTTTTCAATACCCTCGAAATTTGCATATTTTCGGAATGCTCTTAAAATTCATTTTTTTACAAAATTGATCTTCATATTTAGTTGTTTCAAAATTGCATTTGATCACGAGCGAGTGGTGGAGTGTTAAATTCGGCGTTTTTACTGAACACCCTGTATTTCACAAGCATGAATTGTACGTATGGAAATTTTTATGAAATGCTCAATACTGTCAACAATTTGCCTCTAAATATCCTTTATATTAGCGAGACAATAATATCAATTTTAACAATTCCGTTGGTTGGGTATAATGCGAAGACCTTGTATTCGAAAAAATCCATTTTGCATAAAAATTTTTTGGTAGGTTGGCATTTTTAATAGGTTAAAATTAGACGTCTTGTAGATCATATCCATGGGGTTATTAGCATTTTATTTTATTTATTGTGTAGTGATTTTTGCTATGCATACTACTAGACAAGTAAATTTCAATTTTTGAGAAATGGTTAAATGAAAAGAGTCCTAAAAAATCTTTTTATAGCTCATTCCATCGCCATTTCATTGATTAATTGGAGCTAGGGGGCACCACCAGCGTGTTTTTTTATGTTTTTGAGGATTTCTCCGGAAGTACAAAGCCAATCCTGATAGTTTTGGTGTCGTTAGAAAGCTGGATTTCATAGCAATCGAATGACACCAAAATCATACTATAGCTCTTTCTGGTTTAGGAGTTATTGCATAATTAGTAAAAAATGTCAGTTTTTTCGACACATTTTTTAATAATTATGCAATAACTTCTCAACCAGAAAGCGTTATGGCATGATTTTGGTGTCATTCGATTGCTATGAAATCCAGCTTTCTAACGACACCAAAACTATCAGGATTGGCTTTATATTTCTGGAGAAATCCTCAAAAACATAAAGAAGAAAGAAAGAAAACACAATGGTGGTGCCCCTAAAGGAAACTAGCTCCGATTAATTTGAACAAAGTTGGGGAAATTTAGATAGAATATCGAATTTATTCCAACATCTGTGATATGTTTATGACAAGTTTTCGTTGTGTTATGTTCCGGGGTATTGAATACACTTGTATCGTTGGATTCTCCATGGCACATTTTTGCATGAGTATTGAAAGGACCCTAGCTACACACTTCTCTAAAAAATATGAAAATTTGAGAAATAAAACAGGGATATACCTACTGTTTATGATGGTATAATTTTTGTTTAGATAAAATGGGTTTGAAGTTGAATTTTAGTACATCTTATCATTTTTGATAGTCCTGTTTGCTTTGAGCCCACAAGACGCCTGGTTTATCCATGATCAATCAGTTTGTACAGGAATCGGCTCCACCGGAAGCACAGCAGCGACTAGATGGGACATCTGCCATTATGTGTTTTTGGTCATTGATTTCAGTGCAACTGGGATGGATTGGATTTTGCTATGGATGAACCATAAAAAGAAAGTCAGAATGTAAGTATTTGACTTATTCATTGGATTTTGCACTCTTAGTAACTCAAAATCATACAACCTAAGTCAAAATTATCAAATTGTGGAAAATCAATCGACCATTCGAGGCATGATCTCATTTTCGTTTGTTCATACTGTTGCATTTACTTGTTATTTGGTCTATGCACTCGTACTCAGGATACTTGTTGATAGGGGCTATGTGGAAAGTTTTGACATGAAGAAAACGCTATACGAAGGAGGTTATATGGTAAATACGGAAAAATGGGGATAGGAAACCCTCGGAACGCTTAGAAACTCTTGAAAACCATTAGAAGCCCTTGGAAACCATATGTGGGCAAACAGGGAGAGAGGGGTCTGGTGCTGGGTTGGGTCCCTAAAATTTTCAAAAAATCCCCCATATGTTTTGTTCGAAAATTTTTCAAAATAAGAGGGGACCAAAAAAAACCAACCCGGCCGCTCCGATGCCGAGTTGGTCCTATTTTTGGCCTTTTTGCCGAATTGGTTAGGAGGAAGACCCCCCCCCCTTTGGTCATGTGTATTGGAAACCCTTGAAATCATTTTGTCAAAATGTGTTATGCCTTCATCAAAACTCGAGTTTTGTTCGAGACGCTCTAAAGTTTGATGATGAAGCACCATTTTGTTATTTTTAGCTTATTTCCGTCTACATCCTAGTCATCATGATCGTTTTATACTTCATTCCACTTGGTAAACGCAAACATCAGCCTATTATAGTCATAAAAACTCAAGAAGCACATATCTACTTCAAATATTTCGATGCCCAACTGAACTTAACTAGATAAAAAAAGGACTATCTTTTAGTACATTAGACTAGCAGTTAATCTAGCATAAATTCTCCGCAAATATTCAAAAATAAAAATTTTCTTGTGAAAATTCAACAAAAAAAACATTAGAAAAAATGCTATCGATTGGATATTATAGCGGTGCGATTCGTTATAGCCGTTTGTTGTGACCGAGATTTGGAGCAAGTTCCCCTGGGACCTATTGCAGTATACGGAAAATGGAAATTGCATTTTTTAGTGGATTTTTTGTGAAAATTTCCGATTTCCAATTCCGTTTTCCAAAAAATAAAAGAAAATGGAAATTTGAAATTGGAATATCAACGTCGATATTCCAATTTCAAATTTCCATTTTCTTTTATTTTTTGAAAACGGAATTGGAAATCGGAAATTTTCACAAAAAATCCACTAAAAAAAATGCAATTTCCATTTTCCGATTTCCAATCTCCGTATACTGCAATTAGTGATGGCCAAAAGTCAATGATAATATTCATTGACTTTAAAAGTCAATGGGATTATCCAAGTCAACGATAAAGAGATAATCGACAAAGGCGATAACCATTGACTTGCGATAACGCCGATAATGATTTTGAGGATAACCATTGACTTCCGATAACGCCGATAATAATTTTTCGAATAACCATTGACGGAGTCAATGGTTGACTTCCACGAGTCAACCATTGACTTTATCCGGTTATCGCCGTCAATGGTTGACTTTGAAAGTCGAGTCAACCATTGACTCTTCAACCATTGACTTCTACAAGTCAACCATTGACTTCCACGAGTCAACCATTGACTTCCACGAGTCAACCATTGACTTCCATAAGTCAACCATTGACTTACATAAATTAACCGGCCATGGGATAATCCGTCAATCGAGTAATTTATGTTAAAAAATAATGAAAATTATAGTTTAAGGTGTGTGTATAATCGCTTCATATTTTTTATTAAATAAATATAAGGTCTATAGTTGAATAAAATCATGATTATAATTAAGAAATAATAAAGTCAACAATCATATATTGAAAAATTCTCAAAAATGCTAAAATTTCTATAATTTTAACAAATTTTGGAAAAAATAAAAATAATTTAAAAATTTTTTAAAGTTGTAAAGAATTTTTTTTCAACTGATTTATTGATACCCCTCCTCCTATAGAAATTTAAGCATTTTTGAGAATTTTTCAATGTCAGAATTTTTCAAAAAAAAATGTCAAAATTTTTCAATATATGATTGTTGACTTTATTATTTCTTAATTATAATCATGATTTTATTCAACTATAGATCTTATATTTGTTTAATAAAAAATATGAAGCGATTATACACACACCAAAAACTATAATTTTCATTATTTTTTAACATAAATTACTCGATTGACGGGTTATACCATGGCCGACAATGGTTAATTTATGTAAGTCAATGGTTGACTTGTGGAAGTCAATGGTTGACTTATGGAAGTCAATGGTTGACTCGTGGAAGTCAATGGTTGACTTGTAGAAGTCAATGGTTGAAGAGTCAATGGTTGACTCGACTTTCAAAGTCAACCATTGACGGCGATAACCGGATAAAGTCAATGGTTGACTCGTGGAAGTCAACCATTGACTCCGTCAATGGTTATTCGAAAAATTATTATCGGCGTTATCGCAAGTCAATGGTTATCCTCAAAATCATTATCGGCGTTATCGCAAGTCAATGGTTATCTCAAAGAGAGATAACCATTATCTTATTTGGTTGACTTTTGGCCAACACTAACTGCAATAGGTCCCTGGTTCGCTACTTAACCTTGACTAAACTGGCAAAAAAATTTTTATTTTCTTCTTGAAATTACCCATTTAGGCGTAATTTTATGCGAAAAATCGATTGCGCTCACTCCCGCAATCTGAAAACCGCAGAAAAATGGTGAAAATTCGATTTTTGCGAGAAATCATCCAAAAGTCTCATCTTCTCATAGAGATCGTTCAAGCGGAAATCTTGTAATTCATTGCCATTTTCATCGAACAATGGTCGGTGAAGTTACATAAAAGCAATGATTTTATATAGTTTTTCACATGTATCCCTGCGTGGCCGTATTTTGACGGAAAAATTCTGTTAATTTTCCTGCCAAAAACGACCACGCAGGGATGCATGGGGGATATTCGTTCATTTCTCGAGAAAATCGAATTTTTACCATTTTTTGCTGTTTTCAGGTTGCGGGAGTGCGCGCAATCGATTTTTCACATAAAATTATCCCTAAATGGGTAATTTCCGGAAGAAAATAAAAAATTTTTTTGCCGAGCCAACGTTAAGTGGCGGCAACTAGGGGAACTTGCTCTCGAGATTTGATGCTTATAGTTTGGACTCGGTTTTTATCCAGGAGTATTATGTAAAGTAGTCGATTCACAACAGTTTTTCTATAGGAGCTAATGAAGAACATAGATGTCAAAGGGTTGAAAATGGGTATCCATGAAAATAACATGATTAGGATTAATTTCCTATGTCCGGGATATGTCCTTCAAATAACATACCGGCTTATAGATAATGATGCTAGCGATGATGGGGATGATGACCTAAATTATAGATGACCATGTTTTTGGGCATGGTCATGAATTTTGGAAACCTATGAAAATCCTTATAAACATTTGGAATCCTTTGAAACACTTGAAAACCAATAGAAATTCTTGGAAAATTTTGGAACCTATTGGACATAGTCAGGAACAACAGGGCGGAAAAGTATCGAGAAAAAATTTGTTCGGAGGAGTGATCATGATTTTCAGCCCCTTTAAGGTGTTGTTGGAGAAGAAAATGCGTCTGTTTGCATGATTAAAACTATTTTGGATATTTTTGAATAAATTTTTCTTTTAATAACTGTCGAAAGTTAAAAAAAAATTGATCTTTTATGCAAAAATCCAATTTTTAATAATACTGTTGACAAATATAGCATTGAGACTGATCGCAATCATTATTGACCCATTGACCTGATACTGTATCATAAGAAACACAATTTTGAGTTGCATCACTAGTTGGATAACCTAAAAATTATCGACTGTTATGGAAAAAATTAGCAGTTTTACCTGATTTCCAGTTTAGAAAGCTATTAGGATTATTATTGGACCAAGTAAAAGAGTTACCAGATCGGTATAGTCCGATGTAAAATTGCTTACAGGAGTTTGAGAAAGATGCAGCGTTTTCTAAAAATAATGGTTTTACCCAGTGTTCTTATCGTAAATTTTTCAAAATCAGCATTTTTAATTCCAAAAATCAGATTGTTTTTTTTGAAATCACCTATTTTGGTCCCTATAATTTAGCCTGTAATTTTTAGCATTTCTTGAGACATTCAACGCCCATCCATTCATCCATACGTCCCCCTCTCCCACCCAAATTGGCAACCAAGTGGATCTATTACTAGGAACTTACTCAAAATTTCCGCGTTTTCAAACGCATTGCTTATACTCAACAAAGATGCATTGCTTCCATAAGCACTGCAATCAAAATTTGCACCAAACCAAGGCTGGGTCTGATTCACAATTTTTACACATTTTTTGGCCACCGAAGTTTCTGCGATCCAGCCAGAAGGGCAACTTTGGCCTAGAACCATAATTTTACACCTTTTTATGACAAGTGCTCCTTACTTTGAGGTTGTCCTAGAACGATAAAGAATTGACCATACCCTGGTATCTGCAATGGTAGGCTAGACAAACTTCCTTTGATGTTTACGATTGGTTCGTGGGGGCTCCATTGTTGAGGCTGACCATTTAGGTTGGAGACATGGGATAGTAGAACTCCAGGTTGATTTGGAGTGATGACATAGGCGACAACTTGTTGAGTGGAATAATCAGGGAAATTTAGAGTGAGGGATTGGTTTAGTAGGTTGAAACCGTAGACGACGTAGGATCCAGGGACTCTAAAATTCGAACAGTGACGTAGGGGGGGGAGGTACCGGGTAGTGATGCTTCGAAATCTGTTACATGTTTCAAAGTAAGTAACAGATTTCGATGCATCACTAGTTGGTACCCAATTTTTTTTAAACCTCTTTGTCCGCCTGTAGGTACAAGGAGCACATGTACTTCCCTCCCCTGGTGGAAATTCCCTCCCATAGCCAAATTCTGGGTATGGCGCTGGCCTAGAGTCATTCTTCAACAGTGGCGTAATTTCACTTTCCGAATGAGGAGTGGGAGAGTCGAAAACATAAGGGTCTTATGATTTTTTCAAAAATTTCGAAAAAATCATAAGGGGCCTTTTCAAAATTTTCGGCCCGTCGGGGGTATGGCTTCTCTCTGTTCCTCCCACAAATTACATCACTGCTCCTCAGACTAGGGTGCATAAAGCCCATTTTTGTCCTTGTTTTTGACCTACTTTGCATTTGATGCTGCATAAATTCTCAAATTTTTTTCGGCTGGAGTAAAACTGACATTGTAAATTTGCTGTCCGACGAGTTTCTTATGCAAAAATGACAAGAAATAATCCTGAAAAAACAGCAATTTTCTACCCAACTTGTTAACCTTACCGGAGCCGGTCTCATATCCATATTGATCAAACTATAGCTCGAAACATCCCCAATTTGGTAAGTGCCATAGATTTCTTGCCTCAACACAGCGTCTAGCCCATAAAGAGCAGAGACACCAAGCTTATCTAACCATAGGTAGCCGGCTAAGAAAGTGTTCGATAGATTTTTACCACCGCCGTTGTAAGCACTTGAAGTTTCGCCAAGCCAAACTGGAGAAAAGCCAGCAGCTGCTGCGCCCTTGACATCGCCTATAAGTGAATCCATTCTTTTAACGTCCATGAAATCTTCGATTGTTGATCCGTCAGCACCGAAGTAGTAGCTAAAATTAGAGATTTTGATATTAGTATACTCTGAGTTGAAGATTTTGGAGTCTTGGTCTTTTTTGATTTTTCCATTGCCCTGTTCCCTGCCCTTAAAGAACCAGTCCAGTAAGTTACAACCAAAAAATGATATATTCGGAAAGATCATGAAAAATGGAGCATTTTTTGTTTTTACGGCATGTTCTGAATCGTTGTAGTTTTCGAGATAATTGCGTTTGAA
>OZJO01029173.1:0-23845 GCA_900406225.1 Acrobeloides nanus | reverse complement strand
TTCCCCCCCCCCCCCTCCTCTTAAAAAATTTCTGGCTACGCCATTGAGGATTTCCTATGCGAGTAATCGATTACGCGTATTGCCGAATCTTGAAAACCCTTCCCTGATCTCGAATTAGCCTATTTTCGCTTCAATACATATGCCTCTTCCATGAATCAGGGTCAAGGAAGCATTTTCAAGGCTCGGAAATGCGTGCAATTGATTATTCGCATAGAAAACGCCCTATAAGGTTATTTCGGTGAAAATTAAACAACTTTAAATTCTTTGGAAAAATTGCGCAAAAATCGCAAAATTTTCATTTTTTTAAGACATATTTTCTGAGAAGTTTTGGATTTGCACTTATAGGTTTCGGGTTCGAATCCTGGCCCAAAATGAAAGTTTTTCAAATTCCATGAAAATTTTTCTGATTTGGCCTCCAAAACACTTTTCAATCATTTTTTGGTCATTAAGACGCATTTTCTGAGAAGTTTTGAATGTGTTTTTCGTAATAAGTAAATTATGCCAGAACTTTTGGGATACTAACAAGGAACCATCTCCACCTATCAGGTCAAACAATATGTCAAAATGAATTTTATGTTAAAGAACACCACAAAAATACATCGAAAAAGGTAAAAAAATTTTTCTCCGTGAGGCGCCTCTGTGGGAGGCCAAAATGTGTTAGTTTAGGCTATTTTTGTGTCTGAAAGGTAGCTTCATAATTTTTTATGGTTAAAAGCTTTTTCGATAATTCATTTTTGCATCTATTAGAGGGTAAAAAGACACAAATTATGATGTATTAACTTTGAACTCCAACCTTTGCCTTCATGAATACAAACGCTTTACAAAAATGACACCATTTTTCGGAGAAAAAATCGTACTTTTGGTTGTCTAAATTCGACTTTATTTTGCTCGTCTCGACTTTAAATCGACTTAAAAAACTGTTTCTAGGTCAGAAAAACACTTTCTGATCATTTTTGGCACAGGTTATGAAAAAAGATTTTCGATCCCCTAAAGACTTGATTTTCGGCCCATAGGATCGAAAATCGAATTTTCATAACTTATGCCAAAAACGATCAGAAAATGTTTTTCTGACCCAGAAACAGTTTTTTAAGTCGATTTAAAAGTCGAGTCGAGCAAAATAAAGTCGAATTTAAACCACCAAAAGTACGATTTTTTCTCAGAAAAATATGTCATTTTTGTAAAACGTTTGTATTCATGAAGACAAAGGTTTAAGTTCAAATTTTTATTTATAAAAACGGGGTTCAATTCGATCAGGCCCCTCTAAATTTTTTTAAACTCGATTTTGGGAGTATAACATGTTTATACTCTCAAAGATAATTTTAGGCAATTTGTACTAGACAAGCAGCCGAGGCTTTATCAAAGGTTCAAGAAAAATTAGAAAACGATGGATATACTCTGGTTATTTATGATGCTTATCGACCTTTAAAAGCGATTCATTTTATACAAGAATGGAGCAAAGATCCGAATGATGATTTCCAACAAAATAAATATTATCCGAATATGGGCAAGCATAATATTTTCGAACTTGGGTTCTTTGCTAAACAAACTGGACATTGTCGAGGAAGCACTGTAGATGTAACTTTTATGAAGATAGGCAGTAGGCTTAAACGAAATAAATGGATTACTAGAAAGTTGTTAAATGGTGAAGAAATCTTGTTTCATGACGATGGTAAAGATTCTTAAAAGAACATACAAAGCATTTTTTAAATGAACTTCCTTAAAAAATTCTTAAAGGCTCGTTTACATACTCACCTAGGCGGAAAACGCAGCGGAAAATGATTCTTAGGGTTTGTGATCTTCAAAAAAGTTGTTCCTTATGTTAGGGCTCTCCCCCAATGAGGTGTTTTTACACTGGTGTAAAAACAACTCATTGGAAGAAGGGTAGTATAAAACATCAAAAAACGTTTTTTGTCATAACTTTTGATGCTTAAGATTTTATTTCTTGGTTTTGGTGTCATCTGAAAGAAGATCATCTGAGCTTTTAGATGACACCAAAACCAAATTACAAAACCTTATGCATCAAAACTTAAGACAAAAACGTTTGTAGGTGTTTTTACACCACTCTTTCTACAATGAGGTGTTTTTACACAGGTGTAAAAACACTTCACTGGGGAGAGCCCTTGTATATTTTTCTACATTTTAAAAAAGAAATTTGCAAAAACGAATTTGTCCAAGCCTAGAAAATTGCAAAACGCTGTTTCCGCTGCGCAAAATACGACATTTTATACTTTTTGACAGCATGAAGAAGGAAGCAAAGTCTCCTTTCTTCTTATATTAAACTAGAGATTAAGGAGTAAGGGTTCATCTTCCTCCTTTTCTTAACAAAGATTGGTCAGGATTTGAACACTATGTAACCTTTTTCTAATGTAGTAAAAACATTTAAGGCACTGTTGATATGGGCTCAAGTTACGACTTTTTCGACCATGCATCTTACCATAATAGCAGCCTAGTTTCAAAAGAATGCATAGAAAAAAGAAATTATTTGAAAACTATTATGAATTTGTATGGCTTTCAAGAATATCCTAAAGAATGGTGGCATTATACAATGGTTGATGAGCCATTCCCAAATAATTATTTTGATTTTGATATTGAGCCTTTTTCAAATAAAAATAAATGAAAATTGAAATAAATGAATCCAGTAAAATTTGATGAAGTAAAAATAAAAATAAACTTTTAAAAATTGCAGAAATAATTTCATTTTTCTAGAAACAAGAAGAGAAATGTAAAAATGTTGTTAATAACTATCAAGCTATTGCAAGTTCTTCAAAAATTTCACCATCCGGACACGAGCAGCCAATATTCAAAACCTATTAACATATATTTAAAAAAATAGCGAAAAGAAAAATTGAAATTTGGTTTCTATCTATTGTCACTGTCATAGGCGTAGCCAAAAGGGGGCTATAGCCCCCTATCGCCAAAAATTTTAAGGAAAAATAAAAAAACAACAGCTACCTTATGATTTTTCAACATTTTTGGTCATTTTACTCGATTAGCCCCAGTGATGTTTCGATTAATCGAATGACTGATTAATCGATTGGATACGATTACGATTAGTGAAACGATTAATCGTTTCAATCAATTACGATTACGATTAATGAAACGATTAATCGATTAAATCGATTATGATTATTGAAATGATTAAAACACGTTCCGCGAGAGAACCGAGCTTTGGATGTCACAAAAAATTTTTCATCGCTGAACGAAAATTTAAGTGGATATTCTGATAGAACTCACCGAGTTATGCAACTTTAGTTTTGGGCTCCCGATCACACATGCACAAGCTTACGTTTACGTAAGACATGTAGTAGTATCTGGCAAAAAATTAAAAAATATATAGTATTGGCCGCCGCGAAGCGACAGTCAAAATATGTCGTTTGGCGAAGTGACGGCTAATACTACATAGTTCTTCTAAAAATATGTAGTATTGAAAATTTTGACGTAAGACCTTGCGCATATGTGCTCCCGATCCGGTGACCTTTCCCCTTGGTGCTATGCCCCCTAGAAGTTGGTGGAAAAGGACAATTTTTGGCCAAACTTGGATCGGCTCTAAGTCATTAAATCTTTTAGCTTTTGACAAACGGTCTTTTGTATTTTGTAGCTGGAGATTGGGGCTTCATTTTATGCCAAGACCACCTTGGCCCCAGACACTCACATAATTTTATAATTGGCCAAATATCCAAAAATACCCCAAAAATTGACGCCCCGTCGCGGAGTCAAAGTACCCAAAGTACCCTTAACCGTTCAACGCTTAATACGAAACTTTCCATAAAGATAGCTCTATATATGGGAAACGTTTATGCAAAAAATCAAAAAAATTGAGTGGCTTTTAAAAATAGTTTCACCGGTTTGAAGTTCGCCTATCCGGCCCTACTCGAAATCTAGAATAGCGAAATTTGTCATAATTTATATATATTCGGAAAATTCATGAAAAATTGAGCATTTTTTGTTTTTACAGTAAATTCTGAATCGTTATCGTTGTCGAGATAATCGCGTTTGAAGTTGGCAATTTTTTGGAATTGGTTTAGAATTTGAATTTCCCGCCAATCCCTGATTTTCAATTTTGGCGGGAATTCAAATTCTAAACCAATTCCAAAAAATAGCCAACTCCAAAAAATTCGTCAAGCGTAAAAAATTTTTTACGCTTGACGAATTTTTAAAAAAGGATTGCACCATTGGAATCAGCTCAATGAGACAAGTAAAATTCATATCATATTGTCTACACTTTCCTGCAAGTCAACATGGCTGAGTCCGGCCAAAAAATCGTAAGGGTTATTTTATGATTTTTCAATTTTTATAAAAAATTTTTTTCAAAAATTATGATTTTTTAAAATTTTTGCTTATTTTTAAGCAATTTTTAACCATTTTTTGTTGAAAAAACTTAATTTTTCTCTTGTAAAAATCTTCTGGAAAAATTGCCCCCTGAAATGAAATTCTAACGTCACCTTTAGGGAAGAGGCACCACTAATTTCAACATACATCGATTTAATTAAACATAAAGTTCATAATAAATTAATTTTCACAAAGAAATTTTTAATCAATATTTATTTTTAATCGGCTTTCTTCTATTTCCGTTTTTGATTTTTCTTGAAAACATCGACGACAACATGATAATCTGGAACAATATGTAACCAAAAACTTGTCATAAGGTTTTAACGAACGTAAATATTTAGGTAAAAAATCCCAACTTCGTAAAATCTTTGGCAACGAATTTGGATATTTGGTCTAAAATTATTCAGTTGTTAAAATTGACATAAGTATGCAACATCTAGGTAATTTTTGAAATTGGGCAAAAGTTTTCAGACCCGACCGGGACTCGAACTCGGACCTCAAAAAAAATACACCGCCAAGTATTTACCAATTAACGGGCATCAGTTGTAGGTCTCAGTAGCACAATGGTAGTGCTCTTGGACGGTAGCCAGGAAGTCCGGGTACGAGCCCCGGTCAGGTCCGAAAACTTTTGCTCAATTTCAAAAATTACCTAGATTTCCACGTTCTCGGCGTGGTTTAATCCGAGCTCCCAAAAAATATCAAAATATGCAATCTATTAAACTATTTATAACACACCCTACAAAATATCCCCCCTCCAAAATTCGAAAACGACTCTTTGTGATCGGAGTACCCCCAAACCCCGGAGTCAGACTCGATATCGGAGATTTCGAGAGCACTGAAAGTGCTCCTCCTTCCTCCCCAAGGACGTAGCTGGCCGCCAGGCATGGAAGAGGTGCACTTTTCTAAAAGCTATCTAATCTTAATGATAATTTTGTCTGATTCAATAAAAAGTTTTGAATATTGAAACGATTGAGCAAAATTCATAACATTTTACTATAATTTGAATTATTTTTATGTTTAGCGCAAAAAAGGGCTTTTTTCGATTTTGTTGCAACATGGATAGAGTTGGTGGAACGAAAGATTGTTCAGGTGTGCCATTTGTTCTTAATCTTATATAATATACCTGCATAAAATTTATTAAAAATATCATTATTACTAATATTCCAAGAAAAATGATTATAGCAAACATTATTGCCACAGGTAAAAAAGATAAACTTAACATTATACTAGGGACAACTACGAATACCATCAATATGTAAACCAAAGCAAACCAACGGTACTAAAAATTAAAAAATTTTATTTTAGAATTTAAATATTACTTTTGCTACAACATTCCCTAATTTTGTTGCCATATGTATAGGTATAGTTCTCATAAAGGGTATAGGAAAAAATAATAGTGCACCAAAAACATTAAATATCGTCTGAGCTAATGCCATTTGTAATGTTCTAAAAAAATCAAAACTTAAATAATAAAACGAAAAATTTTGTGGAAAGCCAAAAAAAGGGGTAATTGTCAGTTGGTGACATAAAATCACTACCAAGGCTTAGGCCCTAGGCCTAAGCCTTGGTAGAAAATTTAGGCTTAACCCTAGACTTAAGCTTAAGCCTAGACTTAGACTAAGCCTAGGTGTAAGCCTAGACTTAAGTTTAAGCCTAAGCCTAGGCCTAAGCCCTGGTAGAGATTTTATGTCACCAACTGACAATTTCACCAACCTGACGTTGTCAGTTAGTGACATAGATTTATGTCACCAATTGACAGAGATTTTATGTCTCCAACTGATCGTTGCTCAAAAAAACTCTAATTTTTTCGAAATCTTCATTTTATAGATTTTAAATATGAAGCATTGGGAATTTTTTTGTTGAAAAAAGTTTTTTTGACCTATCCTCTCAATTTTTCGAATTTTTTGCGCATAAAACATTTCTCAGAAAATTTGGTTAGGGGAAAGGTATTTATATTTTGAACGTTGAAAGCGCTTAGTTTTTTCTCGAAAATTGGTCTCTAAATTTTGCCTAAGCTCAAAAAGTTGAAAAAAACATTTCGAAAAAATTTGAAAAAAATTAAAGGCCAATTTCCGAAAAAAACTAAACATAAAAAATGCTCTATTTTTTAATGAATTTTTCGACTATCAACAAAATGGCAATTTTTTCTGATCGAAAATAGAAATTTTGTATTAAATTTACTCATTAATTTTTGCAGGGTCAGCAGTTAATGCTGCCAGTATGGATGTAAATGTTGTACCAATATGACCTCCTATTGTAAGAGGGTACAGCTTTTCCAAAGAAACTACACCAATTCCTACTAGTGGCGTTAACACTGTTCGAAAAACTCCACTCGATCGCATCTAAAAATTTTATAAACCATCAAACAGTGATGTGCAAGTACCGTTAGAATCAATCGATACCGGTACCAAAAATGGACTCCAAAAATTTAGCGGTACCGGTAACAAGATTTTAATACTAAGGTACCGGTCATAGTTTACCATTAGGGGGGGGGGTACATCAGTCCCTCAGGATGAATGGACGAATGACTATAAAGGCAGAAGGCCCGAGGATGAGTGGTAGGGGGGGGGGTATTGTACCCCCCCTCTTGGTGGTATAGGTACTAAAGTCCCGTTTGCAAACGGTACCGGTACAAAAATTAATAATTTTTTCTAAGTTTTATCATAAAATTTTTTCTTTTTTACAGGGTGGGCATAAAAAAGTGGCTTTTTGCGATTTTTTGGGACACGATCCATAAAGATTTTCTTCATAACAAAATTTTTTCACAAAAAGTGATGTTCTACAAAGTTGTTTCTGAGATCACGACAGACAACTTTGTAGAACATCACTTTTTGTGACAAAATTTTTGTTATGAAAAAATTCTTATGAACCGTGTCCCAACAAATCGCAAAAGCCACTTTTTTTGGCCCACTCTGTATTAAAATTTCCATATTTTTATCCAAACAATGCTTAGTTTGCATAAAAATGATATTTTATTTTTTTAAATCACAAATGTTCAATTAAAAAAATGTAAATTTTGAGTCATTTTTAGGGCAAAAAAATATTGTCTGGTACCGTTGGGAAAGGGTACCAATACTGCACATAACTGCCACCAAATATTGTTTTTTGTTAACTTACAATCATTACAATAACACACCCAATAATAATAAGAAAGTAGTCAGTAAGAAAACCAAATGGCTTAGGAAAATTTTTTGAGACTAATTTTCGCATCCAAATCTCGTTGCCAGCAAAAAGCTCTTTCATCAATTTTACGATTCCAAACATAAATAGGGTAAATGTTATCAAAGAAGCAATAAACAAAATGATTCCAATTGTTAGGTCGCTCCAAGTTGAATACATAAAGATATGAAAATGATGACAGTTGCTAAAATGTTGATGTGTAGTCAAGTTGACACATCGAAAAATGAAGGTAGCAGTGTCATCAATATTTGTATAATTGGATAAGTTTATAGTTGAAATTGCTAGATTATTAATAGCATCGTCATTGACCTAAAAATATGACTTAACCTGAGAAATACAGTAGATATCCTACATTTGGGTAAAAATGCTATTTCTCCGCACCAGAGTTCAACTTTCTTCTTTAAAGGTTGATCTGGGCCATAAGTGAACAAAGAGGAAAAGACTGTCCTATCATGCGGAGAAATTTCAGTTTTACAAAAATGCAGAACCCCGATGGCATTTTTCGGGTAAAAAGAACAGGCCATTCAGTTTCAATCATATGAAAAATGATATATTCGGAAAGATCATGAAAAATTGAGCATTTTTTGTTTTTACGGCACCATCTGAATCGTTTTCCCCATTGAGATAAATGCATTTGTAAATTTGAATTCATGTACATGGTTTCGTTGTAATAATCAAGCTTGTTTGAATTCTTTACTTTAAAATCGTGAAAAAATAGCATCAATTGACAAAGAATTTTATGCTGAACAACTTTGCTAATTTAAGTTTGCGTAAACAATTATTTTCTCTTATCAAAAATGCAAAATAAATTTTTGAATTTTTGTATATTGAAACGAAAACCATGCATGAATTTAAACTTATTTTGTATTTTTGATCGGAGAAAATAATTTTTTACGCAAACTCAATTAGCAATGTTGTTCAGCATAAAGTTCTCTGTCGATTGATGCTATTTTTTCACAATTTTTCCGCAAAAAATTCAAAAAAGTTTGATCATTACAACGAAAACATGTACACGAATTCATATTTTCAAATGCATTTATCTCATTAGGGAAAACGATTCAGATGGTGCCGTAAAAACAAAAAATGCCCAATTTTTCATGATCTTTCCGAATATATCATTTTTTCATATGATTGTAACTGAGTGGCCTGGTCCTTTAAAGGGAAAAGGATCCATGAATTAAATTATTTCTTATTTTTGTGTTCTACTCCTCTATTATCTCCTCTTCTCCCATAAATATATTTTTGGCTTACCTGAATAATATAATGCACAATAGGATCTGTTATTAAATTTAAAGTTATAATATCCTCAGATTTAAATCGACTGAAAGGAAGCACAAGTAAACCACTAGTCTTTTCTATCAAACCTAAATTATAATAAGATAAGATGATCAAATTTAAAAATACCGAATGCCATTTCGAGCGGTAGAAAAATAAAATAGGATAAAAAATTAAATACATCACTTAAAGTCACAGCTGCAAATGCTCTTCGAAATTGATCTCTATTATCGCTTAAAGTAAGGCTTATAAGCACATTTGATAAGGAACCACCAATTTCTGCCCCTAGCATAATTGGTATTGCTTGATGCACCGTTATTACTAAAAGATTTTTAATGGCCATGTAAAATTTTATAAAATCTTCCTAAAGTACGCATGTAAAGAATTTAATAAAACTGTTCTAGATTTACCCAGTCATAAAATTTACTCCAAATAGAGGTATGCAAGGCTAACAAGGAACACGTCCGAACTCGCGGTAGAAAATTTAAAATTTTTTTGTATATTTATAAAGAGCATACCCGACTTGGCGCTATAAATAACAAAAGTAGAGGGTTCAATTCCTCGATAGAAATTTTTTTTTGTTGCTTTCATTAAAATCGACTTTTTATCAAAAATTTTTTTTGATACAAAAATATACAGCACAAAATTATGATTCAAAAAACATATCGTAATAATCGGTCTTCCCCGTGTTAAGCAGCTAATTTTGTTATTTATATATATTGCACTTGATCTTGAGAATCAGTCGACCCAGGATCGGGTACCCTTAGAACTTACGCCCTCCAGCAATCATTCCTACTAAAACACTGGTTAATGTTGAACTGCTTTGTAATACTACTGTAATCAACATTCCAACCATAGAAGCGGAGACTGGATTTTTGATAATATTGCTACTTTTTATGACAGATCCTTAAATGTGAATTTAAAAATCTAAATACAGATACAGTATGTTCAATAATTTATTGAAACATTTCAGGTATATAACTTTTGGGTATGTACAGAGCGTTCACTTTGGTATGCAACATCAATGTTTTTAGTCGTTCTCGCACCCCTCGGTATTTTTTAAATTGTAGCTGAACAATGACCAAATTAGTGTTGATACAAATTTTCGAAATACAAATTTTCCATTGATCCTAACATTGTAAAAAATTACGTTGAAGTTTTCAAAGTCGATTTTCTTCACCTTAACAAAATATTAGAAATTTAATTTTTGTATGAAAATACAGAGCTTTAGTCCCTCTAACACATGCAAAAAACCGTATAGAAAAATTATTTAACAATGGCGAGATATTTGACTTTATAAGTTTTTTGCCTAAAAAATGAGGCAAAAACAAAATGACGCACCCGGGAATCGAACCCTCAACCTTCTGGCTGCTAATCTAACGCGCTAACTACTATACCATCACCACATGGTGTAGTGGTAAGATGAAGAAAATCGACCACATGGTGTAGTGGTTAGCGCGTTAGACTAGCAGCCAGAACGTCGAGGGTTCGATTCCGGATGCATCATTTTGTTTTTGCCTCATTTTTTTACTATCAACTTCAAAGTCAAATATCTCGCCACTGTTAAATAATTTTTATATACGGTTTTTTACATATGTTAGAGGGACTAAAGCTCTGTATTTTCATACAAAAATTAAATTTCTAATATTTTGTTAAGGTGAAGAAAATCGACTTTGAAAACTTCAACGTAATTTTTTACAATGTTAGGATCAACGGATTTCGAAAATTTTTATCAACACTTATTCGGACATTGTTCAGCTACAATTTAACAAAGACCGCATAAAAATTCGTTAGAGGGGGTGCGAGAACGACTAAAAACATTGACGTTGCATACCAAAATGAACGCTCTGTATCTTATATATTAGATGAAAATTTGCATATTTTCATAAACCTTGTAGGCCTTATCTGCCTGAAATTCCATGAAACTTTTTCAGTAAGTCCAATCTGGCTTGCACTCGGGGGTTTTTCTATGCGAGGAATCGATTGCGCGCATTTTCGAAGCATGAAAATGCTTCCTGATCCTGATTCAGGGAAGCTATTGAAGCAACGTTGAGGCTATTGAAGCAATGAAAAAAATCGAATTTTAACCTGAAAAACGGCTATCCTGACTAATTTTCTGTGAGGAATCGATTGTGCGCATGCTGGGAAAAAAGTTTCTTCTGATGAGATTAGGAGAAAATTAGTTTTAACTTATCGAAATTTTTGTAATATCACATATTTGCCGATATTTTGAAAATGCGCACAATCGATTCCTCACAGAAAATTAGTCAGAATAGCCATTTTTCCGGTTAAAATTCGATTTTTTTTCATTTTTGCGATGTAGTTCAGGATTGCTATTCAATGAGGTAGTAGATGAGGTAAATCGCTTTCTACTTCGCTTCCTACTATGAGTTATGGCCGTTACAAGAATGTAAAAACATTCAAAGATACCATTATTTTGATTTTGAGTCTGAATATTGTCTATAGGAAAGATCGTCAAAAAAATATTTTAGCATTTGTTCGTGTAGGAAATTCCTTGAGCTTTCAAAATATACAAAAGTTTCAAACCGTCTCGAAAGTGTTAAGTAATGCTTTTTACCGATTCCTCTACCGCCTATAAGTTTAAGAGAATCTGCCATGAGAGAAAGTGAGCAAATAAAAGCAAATATCATGAGCAATATAAAAACTATTATCGATGATAACTTTAATACTCGCATAGCTTTTTCTTTTGATGTTAACTCTAAAAATTATAATAAATATAAGGCTAATAGATTTAAAATTTTTAATCAAATTTAATCTTTACTTTTCCAAACTTTTTCAGAATTATTACACAGATCTTCATCAGTAACATGCCATTCATTTTTGTTTATCTCAACAATCTTAATATTTGGTTCCATTACTAGTTCTTTAAGTTTAATAAAGATTTATAAATTCGAAAAGACGACAATAAATAACAAATAAAAAATAAAATTTTATAACCAAATGACTAGTTCGGCAAATATATCACTCTTTTAAGCTTATCAATTTGTTTTCGTCCTGTTTTCAGTCCAATATCAACAGTTTATGTACACGAAAAATCGAATATGAAAATAAGAGGATAATAAAAACTTGTTTTTATATAACTCGAGAAGAAATCACCGGTGGATGATCCATGTGAATTTGTCCAAAACCCGCTCACTCCATGACATTTTGTAGAACAATCTGGAACCGAAGGAGTACGAAGCAGTGAGCGGTTGC
The DNA here is from genome assembly GCA_900406225.1 of Acrobeloides nanus. Classification (NCBI taxonomy): domain Eukaryota; kingdom Metazoa; phylum Nematoda; class Chromadorea; order Rhabditida; family Cephalobidae; genus Acrobeloides; species Acrobeloides nanus. Next base: position 11,845 of record OZJO01029173.1, on the reverse strand, counting down.
AAAGAAACATGTGCTCGGAGATTAGACGGTTGCACCGTAAGCGACTAGCAAAGAAAGTGGTTCTCCGAAACGTTGTTGAATAAAGATTATTCTTCGTGCCACCGCATTATACAAAGGCTATACCCAAAGTTTTCCTCAAACTTCATCGAAAAATGCGGCTTCCGAGTGCCTCACTTCATAAAGATATTGGCTCGAGAGGAAGTAGATAAGTCTTTATTTTCATAATAAAACAATATTATTTATATATCCTTACATATTAAACGCGCTATGTGTCTGTTTGTTTGGGCTATCTCCGTCACCTTAAGTCCAATTCCGTCACGGCCTATACCAATCGATAGGGCTCGGTATGAGAAGAAAAATGCCATTAAAATCATGGGGTACCCCTTCTGAAAAAATTAAAAAATCAATTTTTTCATTTTCGTCTTTTATGCTTTAGAATGTGGTCAGAAATTAAAACTCAATTGTTTATATGCATTCATAGCCCAGTTGGAAATACTTATCTTTGCAGTCGTGAAGGCGTAGGTTCGATTCCCGACACTGACTAAATATTTTTGATTTTCAATTAATGTTTTTTTGTTGAAAAAAAATCGATTTATTTGAAAAAAAACGAAAAATTGGATAGAAATTGAAAAAAAGCGAAAAAAATTGAAAAATTCGAAAAAATGTTTAAAAAATTGAAAAAACTTGAAAACAAGCCCGAACGAAAGCTCTTGATCAGAAGACGGGAAAATTCCGATAAAAACGGGGAAATTTCGGTGCAATACAGTGGAAATTTCTGTAAAAAACGGGAAAATTACTGTTAAAAAGGAGAACTCGGTCTTTAGGGCGTTTAACGGTCTAATTGGTGTCTACCATTGCTAAGCAGGCGTGTAGGGCCGTGCCTGCTATGAAACATTAGATAACAACTTAACTGTTGTGAGATTTAATGAGTCCTAGCCTGATGGACCGCCCACGTCGGAACAAGAGATTGACGATTCGGGAGTACCCTAGAGGTATATTAGATAAATTAGCCGGAATTGCTGTAGCTCGGTCAACCTGGGCCGCGCCCTAGGTATACAAATGATCGCCTACGAGTTTGCATAACCCCGTTTTTGACCTCGCGTTCCCCTTGATCGACATGGTTTGCCCCCTCGTCTCAGCGGGCCGTGCCTCTGATGACATGTCGACCATTGCCGGATCACCTTTCGTGGTATGAAGGGGTGATACAGGCGCGGAAGCTATGCTCTCCGAGCCTCTACAAATTTAAAAAATTTGTTAAAAATTTAAACATGTCTTAATTTAAAAAAGAAAACTCGAAAGCGCTTAGGTGCATTCAGGAGAACTCATAAGCACTAAGAGGTACTCAGAAGCGCTTGGAGGCACTCGGAAGCACTCAGAGGCACTCGGAGGCGCTAGTAAGCACTCAGAGGCCTCTCCCCTCCGAGCGCGATAGCGCTCGGTCCCCCATTTTATTATACTTAATAAGTATTATCTTTTTTATTATGCAGATGCTTAAGTCATGTCCACTAATTTTTTTAAGTGTTAAAAGATGAATTTACTAGCCAAGAATTTTATATAAAAAAACAACATGATGAGGAAGTACAAGGTGATTAAAAAACTAGATTTTTGCGATTTTTCGAGTAATTTTTTAAATTTTTTTCAAAATAAACCTGAGGATTTTTCGAAGCTCGTCTACATGGGGGGGGGCCACCCACGTGATTTTTGTTCAAAAATTTTTTTCCGATTTTCTTCTAAAAATCGACTTTTTAGGGTAATTTCTAGGCGAAAAATCAATTGAGCGCATTCATGAAGCGTGAAAATGCTTCCTTGACCTTGATTCAAAGAAATGAGTGTTTTTTATTGATGCGAAAATATTAAAATTTTGGATTTTTCTTCTAAAATCATTGTTTTAAGGCTTATTTTATGCGAGAAATCGATTCAGCGCATTACCGAAGCGGCAAAATGCATTTTTGACCATCGTCCTTGAAAAATTATGCTTCTACCGCAACGTTTCGGTAATGCGCTGAACCGATTTCTCGCATAAAATAACCCTTAGAACGATGATTTTAGAAGAAATATCCAAAATTTTCATATTTTCGCTTCAATAAAACACACTCATTTCCCTGAATCAGGGTCAAGGAAGAATTTTAAGGATTAGACAAAGGTTTTCACGCTTTGGGAATGCGTGCAATCGATTTTTCGCATAAAATTGCCCCTAGATTTTGCAACAACAAATTCATTTTGCAACAACAAAATTGGGAAAAAATTGTCTTCGGAGATTATGCCGTAAAAAATACCCCTCTTAAGTCACTCCCGGTCTTGCATCGGAGATACACTTTGTTATCGATCGGTTACATCACTAGTGTTGAGAACTTTTTTCTTTTAGTGAACCAGATAAATTTGGTAATGATTGATCTTTAATGGGATCAATAGCTGGTTTTTCAATAAACTTTGAACATGATTTTTCTAAAATATTAATTATTGCTTTAAAAAAATATATAATTACCAGAGCTAGTTTGAGGTTGAAAGTAAACCTTTTTTGCAAATAATGAAGTATCATTATCTTCCTAAAATAAACGAGAGTTTAAATTTGTTTAAAAATGAACTTACATTGGCTATTGTTGAAGCAGGCCGTTTAAATTTAACGGACGATGAAAATCCATTTGCTTGCAAAGCATTATTATTCGAATTCTGTGGTAGATGGATAAAATATTCCTTTGATAACTTTTGCAAAATAGCATCTTTTTCATGATTTTTACAAATTTCTTGAGATCGTTTATCGGCATTTTTCTTGGCGAGGTAAGAATCCATCGAGCTCATGTTAAGTATTCAAAAAATTCTTACAAATTTTTTAAATGTTATAAATAATTATCTAAAAATATCTAGTGTCTAAATATTGAATTATAAGAAAATAGGTTAAAGGTTTTTTAATTCTACATTTTTATACTTAAAAATTTTGAGACTTCTAGAAAATTTTTGAACTTTACAGAATTTTCTAATAATGTCTAGAGTTCCGTAGAATTTTCAAAAATGATGAAATTATGTATATTACTAAATTGTTATTTCCAAAAATATAAATGTACCTACCCACTTAACTAATTGGATAGAAAACTTCCGCATTCAGCAAGTAAACATGTTTTATTACATTATACGCTTTCCATATAATTAAAAATTCTTCGTGAACTATTCATGTTGAAAAAAAGTAATTCAAAGATCATACAAGATTTGGTACTACTAAACAAATGACAGGGCTATTTTTCCAAAAAATTTTTTCATAAAATTTTGGTGCTCATCCTCCTGGGGAGACGCAAGCAACAGAATTCCAAAAACTGATACTTTATTGAAGAAAATTTTATGGAAAAATGTCCTCTAGGGGCAATTTCCTACAATGGCAATGTTATTTTGAAATTTTGTTTTTATTTTGGATAATCTTTATTTGTGATTTATTTATAGATACCTTGTTTTTGTTATTGTTTGTAGATAATAAAATGGCAAATCCTCACAAAGTTCTTAAATCGGAGAATGGGTTTGGTTTAAGAGAGTTACATGAATAATTGCGCTTGTCTGATGATGAATTCGAAAAATGGCTTTAAAATATCAGCTTGTTACATTGGGCTTGAAAATGCCCTTTCGGTAATTATGAAACGGTTAGAGAGCGATAGACGTAAGTGGGTTTGCCGGCGTCGAGGGTGTAAACGTCGGAATTGTGGCTACAAGATTAGGCGAGGATATTTATCAGGCACTTTTTTCGAGAACATAGATAATCGGGATCTGATCAAGAAGATGGGGTTTGGGTTTTTATTTTCAAGAAGGTGGTTCTATTTTGAGATTTTCCAATTTTCATATCTTTGGACCCGTAAATATGGAACATGGAAAGATGCTATGTATAAAGTAGGGCTTGGCCATAACTCCGTGGTGCGCTGGTGGATCAGATTTCGCTATTTTTGTCATTGTTATTTTCGCAGTCATCGAATTCGACTAAGAACATTGACCCTCTTTAGGGCCAAAAGAGGTGAAGTTTGCTCTTCCTAATGGTGCTCCTGGAGACTCCCCTATCATATTAGGTTAAGGGGTAAGCTGAATGCATCAAAAATAGAATTATTGACTGTGATGCACACGGAAATTATGGATCTAGCCGCTCAAGTTGCACCCGAATTAGGTGATGCACTATTTGATGTGATTACAGAACTCGATCACATGTTGGCAGATTGGTCTGATGGAAATTTTAAGCGATGAGATCTCAAAAGTTCGAACTTCTGGGAAAACTGAGAACGAATATGTAAATTGGACACAAAAGAAACACATTGGAGCATTTGAAGTGGTGTGCAACCTTCAAAAATGCTCATTTTGGCCTCTATGAATGTTGGGCATATTTTACTTTTTTTATCCTTTAATATTTTGGGATTTAATCTTCAAGATTAAATCCATTTTCGATGGATGGTGTTGTAGGAAAGCTGAGATCACGGGCCACAGCTTTTATTCAGAGTGTGTGTGGTCATAGTGTAGAAAAAGTGGTCGAAAAGTTAGATTTTTTGCAAAAATCCGGATCCCCAGAGGAGGTAAAAATTCAAAATGTCACTAACCAAAAACTTTGTTCCGGTGGGAGCTTCCGATTTGCCCTAAAAATCATCTACAACACCCCTACTTTGTTTTAAGCTTNCAGAGGAGGTAAAAATTCAAAATGTCACTAACCAAAAACTTTGTTCCGGTGGGAGCTTCCGATTTGCCCTAAAAATCATCTACAACACCCCTACTTTGTTTTAAGCTTGGCCCCGGGCCAAATCTCGAATACCAACCTCTTTCCTGAACACAGTTGCACAACCCCGGTATCCCCGGTAAAATTCGGCCGGGGGGGAGGGGGTAGGTCATGGAGCGGAAAGGGTAGGTCATCGGTCCCCAGCGCCGGGGCCGATTTTTTTAGAAGTAGATCTAAAAAAAGGTCGCCAAACTGCGAAGGGGAGTGGGTCATAAAAACAAAAATTTTGGATCGAAGTCTGTGCAACTGTGTTCCTGAATCAGAGTCAGGCAGTTGCTTTCACGGTTCGAGAATGCGCACAATCGATTTCTCACATAGAAAAACTCTCAGGAGTAAACTTTTCGACCACATATCCCTTTTGTACGATTTACCAAAAAAGACGGGTTAAATATCAATATGTCAAAAGAAAATTTTGACTTTCACTTAAAAAAATATTTACAATATTATTAGTGCAGTAGTTTACTCAAAATATATAATTTTTAATAAATGTTTAACACGGAATAATTTGCATGTTAAAATATTTTTCTTTACTGTTATAAATTATTTAAAAGTATAACAGGAAATCTTAGTATAACAGGAAATATTTTTCATTAACTTGACAAATTTTGACTCCAAAAAGCATATTTAATGCTTATTATGTAGGTGTATACTTATTTATTAATTTGATTATGAATGCAAAAGTTTAATATAGAAAGATCTGGTTAAGCTCAGATTAGTCATTACATATAAGCTGTGCAATCCAGCTCACCAAAAAGTTAAAATTAACATGACTTTTTCTTCTTTGATTGTTCTTTTTATTGCAATAATAATAAGGTAGATGGTCAATTTTTAAAATTAATTAAAACAAACTTTTCGAGAAAACCGAGCTTTGGGTGTCACAAAAATCTTGTAAGAATACTTATTTTGATAATGAATTTTATCGTTTTCTAATATGATTCGTTTTAAATCTCCTTTAACAAAGTTGTAGAGCTTGATTTCTTCTACAATTTTCTTAAAGGTTACTTTTGATGACAATCGATAGAAAAACGAGAAAATTACACGAAAAAGTAATAGCCCTTAAAAAATTTTGTGACACGTTTTGTGACATAAAGCTCTGTTTTCTTTAAAAAAGTGTTTTAAAAACTTAAACTGGTTCTAGGATTTTTCCAAACACTTTTTTCTAAACGGATTTTTCAATCGAAAAAGGATTTTTCTAAATGGACTTCTCAAAACCAATGGGTTCCTATTCATATTTTATTTTAAATAGAAATATGAATTAATATGAACTTTAAAATAGGAATATGAATTAATATGAACTTTAAAATTTGACGATTTTCAACAACTTGCAATTGCACGCTCATGTAATTGCATGAAAAGTTGTATAAATTTCAATAAAATCGTATTTATTGAAACGACTGGCAGAATAGGGCACTATAACTTTCGCCACATTTTATGTTCGCCACAACAACTTTCGCCACGTTGCCAAAAAACTATAACTTTCGCCATGTTCGTGTCAATATACATATTTATTACAAATCAAGCAACTCAATCTAAATTAATGTTTATTGACACGAAAGTGGCGAAAGTTACGTGGTGAAAGTTACATGGCGAAAGTTAATTTGGCGAGATTCGTGGCGAAAGTTATAGTGCCCAGAACAGCATATTTAAATCATTTCAATAAACACGATTGTATTGAAATTCATGCAACTTTTCTTGCAATTACATGAGCGTGCAAATTGCTAAATCGTCTCCAACGAATAAAGATATTTTGATCATATGGTTTCTTTATGAAATAATATTGAACTTTTTTATTTTTCCCTGAATCAGGGTCAAGAAAGCGTTTTTACGATTTGAGAGTGCACGCAATCGATTCCCCGCCTAGAAAAACATAATAATCGACGGTTTTCTCATAAAATCCGAAAATGTTTGATTTTCGCTTTAATACACCGATTTCTTCCCTGAATCAGGGTCAAGGAAGCGTTTTCAAGATTCGGGAGTGCGCGCAATCGATTCCCCGCATGAAATTACCCCTATAGGGTCACTTGTTAAAAAAATTTTTAAAAATTTTCTACCCCGACCCTGTTTTGGACTTTCCCTTTAAAAAAAGCGCTATTTTTGGGTGGGTGTTGCATGTAAAGATGGTCAGCAAGAAAAATGAGAACATACGTTTGGCCAAAAGCAACCGCATATTTGAGTAGATGGTGCACTCCCCTTGCAAACAAAAAAAGAATCTTTGTCCAAATCTCTTTCTTCGATTTGTAGAATTAAAAACAAAACAAAAATCGTAAAAATCGAGATTTTTCAGGTCCCAAAATTGTTTTTAATTTTTCTAAGTGTAGAGACACAAACCGAACAAACTGTAAAATATGTTTGAAAGGTCTTGATCCGAAGATAGTCCATAGCTTGACACTTTTGGTCTAGGCCTCGTATAGCCAGAGTTCAGCTAGGATGAATGTGGGGTCCTTAACCTTAGGGGGTTGTGGAATGTGTCTTCTTCATGCCATATCTCCACAGGGACCCCACTCTTACTGCTGACATGGGGTATATTCGTGTTCTACACTCCATGCCCAACAACTATAACCAAGTTCTGTAAGGACGTCCGGCGGGCCTGATAGTACCATCATTTTTTAAAGTGATGCAAAAAGTTTTCATTAAAAAATCGTGATTTTTTCAAATTTGTTGAAAATCTTAAAGGTTTTTCGTCTTTCGGACCGAATGGGGAAGAAAGTTCTCCCTCTTCTTCTCCACAAATTACGTCACTGGGTTTAGTACGAAATTATAGTTCATTTGAAAAGGAACTCACTGATTTTCTAATAATGTAAGAATGAGTTATCTGAAATCGTACATTTATAGACATAAATCTAAGAAATTTGACATATGCGAATGTAAAAGTGACAGTATTTCAAAGAAAAGCCCACGGTTATTTTACGAACCATCTGTTCCGAATGAAAACTACAGAATGGCGTAAGCGAAAAAATAATTATATTTACCGACGAAAAAAATAGTGCAGTCGGAAAGGCACAGGTTCGATTCCTGCCGAAATATTTTTTCTTTAAAACGTTCTTTTTTGAAAAAAATCGATTTATTTGAAAAAAGAATGGAAAAAATTTGATTTTTATCGATAAAAATTGAAAATTATGTCGAAAATGCTTAGGTTGCGTTCAAGCGTGTTGAAAAATTTTTCAAAATTTTTTCATTTTTCAAAAAATTTTTGTTTTTTTTTTCAAAATTTCATTAATTTTTGAAAAAAGAATGAAAAGTGTTGTAAATGAAAAAATTTTCAAATTTTTCAACATGCTTGAACGCAGCTTTAAAAATCATAAAAATATAAGCCATAAAAATATACCTTCAGCATATAAGCCCGAGCGAAAACTTTTTTCAGACGACCCGGACGGGTCGTCTGAAAATTTAATCTGATTATAATCAGATCAAAATGTAATTACGGAACTTAAAACTTAAGCAAAAAATGATTAAAATAAGCGCCTGCTTATTTTCTGATCAAAATGTAATAACTCAGACTCAAATGTAAGCAAAAATGCTTAAAATAAGCACAAAATGGAAGCCATGTCTATATCCGAATTTTTTATAGGTATTTTGTTCGCCCGTATCGTGAATTCCTGAAAAAATCCATCTATAAAGGAATAAAATTACTCAGAAAGACTCCACCAAGTATAGACCCTCTAGTACAGCCGTAAAAAGAATATTTTTTTTTATCGTACTTCAAATTTTTGCCATTATTTATTTATCATTATTTTTTTAATAAATACAATTTTTCAAAAAGACGTTTATTTCAAACAATTGCGGTAAAGATCTCAGTTCGAAATCAAGGGCTAAGTGCATCCCAGTACCAGCTATATCCCGTTTGGTTTCAAGGTAGTACCGGTACTACGTGTCTCTCAGGTAGTGATGCCACGAAATCACGATTTCGAAATTTCGCGTTTGAAGTTGGTGATCTTTGAGACTTGGTTTGAAATTTAAATTCCCGCTAAACCCTGATCATCAATATTTGGCGAGAATTTAAATTTCAAACCAAGTCTCAAAAATCACCAACTTCAAACGCGATTATCTCGACAACGGTATCGATTCAGAATTTACTGTAAAAACAAAAAATGCTCCATTTTTCATGAGTTTTCCGAATATATATAAATTATGGCAAATTTCGCTAATTTAAAAAATTTTCAACTTTTGACCTCCTTCAAAAAAATTTTGAAAGGATTTCGATGAAAATTTACAAGAATGTTCGGGAGAGTGTATCTCATCGATATATGTCATTTTTAGGCCATAAAAGTGCGATTTCACGGAGTTATACGCGTTTGAAATTTCGAAAAATGGCTTAAAATTGGGGGTAGTAAACCTTCTAAGCTCCTAAAGGAATTTTGGGGGTACGAGAATTTGGTCGGGAACGGCTTTAAAAATTGTTTCGAGCATCCTACTTTAATATTTGCTAGGTTTTGTCGCGCCCGTGAGTAGGGATGTTCATGATAACGGATGGAGCCGGGGCCACTTTCTCTAAAAAATTGCGGTCACGGTCATTTTTCAAAGTTATTGAGTTTTTCGATTTAAATTCTTAATTTTGATATGGAGAATTAGGATCAATGCGATTTTCGAGTGTTTCGATCATTTTTGATAGTATGGAACATATTTTTTATACATACCTTTTTACCGTTTTTAACTAAAAACACGAATTCATCCCATTCAAATAAAAAAATTTATATTTAAAACGAGATGGCCTTTTATGACCCATATGAGAAAATAATTCTAAAGCAAAAAACTGTAATATGGGACCAAAACTAGGGTCTAAAACGTTCCCGCTCGTTCCCGCTAGCCTAATCTATAAAAAATTGTTATATTATTTATATATGGTATATGTTATATATTTTATAACGGGCATAGATCCTCGAAAAAATTGAATTGAGAGATCGTTGACCACTCATAAGGAAGCTGAGAATCTCCACTACAACTTCTATAAAGAAAACTATAGTAAGTTTTCGCTTCAATAAAATGTTAATCGCAAATCTTTGCAATCATTCCGGATTTTTTCCGGGGTTTGAACAAAGATTAGCACTTTTGATTCTGTTATGGAAGCTTTAGCCAAAGTTAATTTACCAAAATTTTAGCTTATAATCTCAGGAAAATTTTGGTATATTTGGTGTGTTATGTTTGATCACTAGTTTTTGGTTTACAGCGAATTTATTATTTAAAAATGGTGATTTTTATGTTTTTGCATCTTTATCCCACAAAACATATATTAACTTAACTTTCTAGTCGGGGAATCGATTGCGGGTAAAATTGGCTGAAATTGGGTATCAGGGGGTTTTCGACATGGAGGACACGAATCTGAACGAATTTGTCAATTTTGATCACAGGAAAGTAGGGAAAATCGACCGTTTTGACCACTGGAAGATACCCCACGATGGGCATACCCCGAAAATGGCTCAAAAACCCTGAATCAGGATCAGGCAAGCATTTTCATGCCTCGGCAATGCGTGCAATCGATTCCTCGACTAGAAAAACCCTAGAATGGTCGAAAATTTCGTCAAAAATCGACTTATAGAGCCAGATATCAACATTTTATAATTAAGTTCCAACATTGAAAAACACCAATTTTTTGAAAAAGCTTGATATTGAAACGAAAACATGAGTTTCGCTCAAAAAGACCGATTGGATCGTATTCAGCATACACTCTTACCCACTACTGAAAAAAAATTTCATCGAAAATGGATGAAAAATGATGAAATTAGAGCTTTTATTTTAGCCGCAAGGACTTATTGAACAACCCAATAAATTTCAAATTTGTATAAAGACTGTATATTGACACGAAAACTTGTTAAAATTCACAAAAGAACATTAGAAATATTTTCGTCACAGTCGGTTACTTACTTCTGAAAAAAATTCATCAAAAACGGCTTTGTCTAGCAAGATATAAGGCCAAATATCAATCGTGACCGCAAATCCTTAAGAAAATGGCTATTTTTTGGGCCCGTTTGGGTATACTTTTCAAACTCGATTTCAGCGAGTTTTAAAGCTTTTTTGATGCGGTTTTTTTTCACTAGTAGGTTTATAATAGCCTAGAATTTGATTCTAAATCATTTTTGGAGTAATTTTCTGACAAAAATATCGATATCAGAAAATCGGTGAACACCCCTAGCCCGTGAGAAGAAAATTTTTCAGGTTCGAAATCTCGAAATATTGTCTCTTAACTAGAGATCGGCAAAGTACATTAAACAAATATGGTAAAATTGATTTTGAGCTTCGACCAAAATTTCCCAAATTTGACTAAATAAACTCAGCGAGTGAAAAAGATTTTTCGACGATGTTTTTAAAAGTAAAAAAAAATTTTGAAAAAAAATCACGTGGGTCCGCCCCCTCCTCCATGTAGACGAGCTCTAAACACGTTTAAAATTTTTATGCAATTTTGTATGTCAAACATCTCCTCAGGGTTGCCGAATTGAAATTTACTTCTAAGGCAAAAAGTGGTTGCCCAAATGTGAACTTCCTTTTTACTTTTGAACAAAAATTCGGTTCAAAAATAGACTGGTCTTTTAAAAGCCCCCTTTTGAGCCTAAAAATGGCTAAAAAAACACCGGAAAATATGGTTTTGATAGTCAATCTCGAAAACAATATTTTTTAGCACCTTTTTTTGAAAATTTTACGCTAATTTAAGAAAAAACTTTTTTCCGACTAATTTCCGGTCACAAAATGTCCCCCCTCTTTAAATAAGGCATTATTAACATTTTTATTATCAATAAAATTTATATAATCATATCTGAACTCAGTAGTTTTTATTGTTCTATATTGCTATCGTCATTTTTTGATCTGTGAGGATCAGCAGAAATTCTAGAATCTTGTTCAGTTATCTGTTGTTCTAAATATAAATACATATAAACAAAAAATTTCAGGATAGATTACGATTTAGTAGCCACATGTGTTTCAAAACTATAAAAAAGGGAAAAAAGTCTGTGCCACCAACAAAATCTCTTTAAAAATGCTCAAATATGCTAGTAAACGTCATAGGAACACTAGAAAAATATTAAAATCACTTTTTCGAGAATAGCCAAAAATCGCGATTTTTGTGTGCCACCCCTTTTCAACTTCAAAAGCTATCTACTTTTTGTGGGATAAATATTTTTT